>JAKTWO010000091.1:0-11195 GCA_030582055.1 Wickerhamiella lipophila | reverse complement strand
TAGGTATATATACATGGCAGCTCAAGAACCTCTTTTACTTATCACATAAGGGTCAAGCGGCTACGAGTTGCCTAAAAAGGAAGGTGGTCAGATAGCACCAGGTCGTGTTAATGTGATACATGTTATATCACATAAGGGTCAAGCGGCTACGAGTTGCCTAAAAAGGAAGGTGGACAGATAGCAACAGGTCGTGTTAATGTGATACATGTTATACTAGTTATATATACATGGAAGCTCAAGAACCTCTTTTACTTATCACATAAACTTATCACATAAGGGTCAAGCGGCTACGAGTTGCCTAAAGAGGAAGGTGGACAGATAGCAACAGGTGTAGAAATTTGGAGGATGAGCCAGAATTTATCTATTGCCTATGCCATCAGGTGGACAAATAACACACGGTGTAAAGGAGGTCAAGCAGCTACGAGTTGCCCAAAAGAGAAGGTGGACAGATAGCACCAGGTCTTGAGAATATTGGGGGACGAGCCAGAGTTTACGGATAATGATGGTATGACCGATTGCGTATGCCTCGACTGAATCTCTGACAGGAGTTATGAGGGTTGAGCTATATTATCGATGTTCTATGTGATTTATGCTCGTACACCTGAGCTTGGTTTGGTGCCATTTCCTCTGTATTTCATATGAATGGTCGCTGTATTCAAGGAGCAGTCCATAAGAGGAGGGCCTTCGTATCTATAATAATAATATTGCATCATAGTTGAGAAAAAAACACGACCTCGCCGGGTGTGATTGTTCGTTGTCTGCAACCCAGCCAGTCGATTAAACGCGAGAGGGCGCCGGCTGTAAATACTTGCTTTCTCCAACCGCGCCAATCGAAGTAAACCCTCCAATATTTACTGAAATTTTGCTGGGCTCATTCATAGCTATAAGAATAAGTGCAGTTAGTTATGCACTATTACAGTCGGTCGAAATCCAAAACACGTTTAGATTTTATTATGCACTTTTATTCCCAAGTCAGAAGATCTACGCCCCCACTATTCGTCCCCATTTTGTCCCTCAGAAAATCCACCACACGCCACCTGAGTTGAGGCAATCCGCCACTCATCCTGCAAAATATCTGGCCAATCACGATGGCTTCAGCCACATAAAATGAGAGCAAATGATAGCCAATCATTTCATGACTAAAGACATTGTGATTATAGATTGTACATACAAAACCTCGTAAATTCAAGATTATCGGGATATAAAAAGTTTGTTAACGTAATTGAGCGTCAATTCAAGTTTTGAGTCGCACGCAACTCAATGCTGATTCATCAAATGATTGGCTATCATTTGCCCAACTCTATGTGGCTGAGTCCTTATTCAGCCATACTGAAGGCGAGAAACACGACCTATTTTTGTGGCGATAGTGCGGGCACCAAGGGCAGTTGTGCATCTACCGTATGTCGAAGAAGCCCACTCAGCGTGCTGACTAAGAGTTTATGTTATTCGTCCCCGTTGCTGTGAATGTGCTATTCGTATCCGGTTCAAAAGTAGTAAAGTATAATAAAGGGCCAGCACTGCGAGGAAAAGAGGGATATTTAGGGACCAAAAGCAGGAAATCGACGAACAAAAAAACCAAAATTGAACATAACTCCCAAAATAGAACCAAAATAGAGCCAGAGGCTCCCCCCGCATGCCGAGACCATTAAAGGCCTAGTACCATAAAAGCACGAATGAAGAGCTAGAGGCTCCACTCACATACCAGGGAGCCATACAGCCAAGAGTGTAGGGATTTTTTAAGAACACTCTTGAAAAGAGGTCCTTAGATAGAAGTTTGTAAAGCTATTAGCTCCAGACCCATGCCTAGTCAACACTGCCTCAAGACCTCGAAAATGGCAGGTGGCCTCGATTAATCTTGAAAGGGGCTAGTGGAGTATGCGCTGTGCTTATAAGCCCACACCCAGTGTTCGGAACATTTTAAATTGTAGCTTGTGAAAAAATGATTTTATTTGTGGTGTTCAACTAGTGCAACATCTCTCACATTACCCAATACTACTTCAGATAGGGGGACGATTAGCAAGACATTTATAGTAAAGGTGGACTATTAGTAGTGCATTTATAGTCAAAGTGGACAGGTAGTAACATACTTACAGTAAAGGTGGACTATTAGTAGCACATTTGTAGTAAAGGTGGACGGTTAGTAGCACATTCATAGTGAAGGGGGACGATTAGCAGCACATTTATAGTGAAGGACGAATAACAGATAGTTCGCAAGTTTTAAACCCTTGGCGTAGGCATTTATAGTATATGAGAGACCGATAGCAAATATTGTGTAGTCAGCAATTGAAGGTTGGACGTCGAGCATAACTTACTTAAACAACATATGTGAAAGTTACTTGCTATTCAATGTCGATCGGAAAGCAACAATTCAACTCCTCTCGCAGTAAAGTACGAATCAAAGCAGGAAAGCCAGTAATTTTGCTTTTTAGACAGGACCTTAGGGTTCGTGATCAGCCTGCTCTCTGCGCTGCGGCCAATTGTGGACCAGTTATACCGGTTTATGTGCTGGATATGGATACCCCAGGGGAGCATAAAATTGGTAGTGCTTCTTTATGGTGGCTGCACTATAGCCTGCTATCCTTAAAATCTACTCTGAAGGATATGGGACTAGACCTTATACTTCGGAAAGGGCCTACTGCTAAAGTTATCAGTGAAGTAGCAAGCGAAGTTGGTGCGTCTGAGATCCATGCTATTAAGCATTACGAGCCATGGTGGGCAGAAGCTGAACAGTCTATCCAAAAGTCCCACAAGCTAATCCTTCACGATGGTAATCAACTGCTCCCTCCTGGCACCGCGACAACCGGTAGTGGCAAGCCTTTCAAAATATATACACCATTCTGGCGGGCTCTTCTCAAGTATATGCCACCACCAGCATGTGTTGAATGCCCCAAAAGCTTAGAGGGACCTGACGTATGGCCACAGTCTGAGGAGCTCGACTCATGGAACCTGCTGCCCAAAAGACCTAACTGGGCGAAACAGTTCGAGCTAGAATGGACACCCGGTGAGGATGGTGCCCAAAAAAGACTCGAAGTATTTAGTACTAAGTTGCAAAACTATGCTAAGGACCGAGACTATCCGTCAGTTGAAGGTACATCCAAGCTTTCACCTCATTTACATTATGGCGAAATTAGTCCCCGCACTATCTGGCTCAAGCTAGCTGATAAAAGCAGCTCAACCCACGCTTACCTCAATGAGATTGGATGGAGGGATTACGCACAGAATATACTTCTACTCTACCCCAACATTGGGTGGGAAAATTGCAAGCCGAGATTCGACAAGATGAAGTGGCGTGACAACGAAGAAGCCATGACGGATTTAAGCGCATGGAAGCGGGGAAATACAGGCTACCCAATTGTTGATGCAGGTATGCGACAGCTATGGGCTACTGGGTGGATGCACAATCGCGTAAGAATGATCACAGCCAGCTTCTTGGTAAAGCACTTACTTATAGACTGGCGCAAAGGTGAAGAATGGTTTTGGGACTGCCTGGTAGATGCAGACTACGGCAGCAACTCAGTCGCCTGGCAGTGGATTTCGGGTTCCGGAATCGACTCAAACATGTGGTCGCGCATCATGGCACCACTAGTCCAGTCTGTGAAATTCGACGCCGGAAATTATATAAGAACATGGGTCAAGGAATTAGAACATGTGAACGATGACTCGATACACGATCCTGATGACAAGATAAGGGATCGCGTCCAATATCCTCGGAAAATGATTGATCACAAGGAAGGCAGAGAACGGGCACTGGAGAGATACGATAGTGTCAGAGATTGATATACTCAGCTGCTTTAGTATTACTGCGTCTTAAAAACAGAGTTAACAAGGGGAATTACTCTTCGATGAGTGGCAAGTGACATGTAGACTCAGTAACATGAATTACTGTATATTTCCCACTGTACTCCCTTGGGTGTCGGTGTGAATGTGCTAGGCTCTAGACCTTTATGTAAAGGTAAAGACACTCTGGTAGCTTCAAACTGGTGCTTATATTGCTCAAAATATGGTAGTTACAATTTTAAAACGGACAGCACTGATGATGGTGAATCCCGGCCAGTATCCCTGAATCTCCACACACAAATACCGTGCAGCATTTAGAATACAAACTACTAGTTAATGCAATCAAGACCCCTGAGCCCCTGAACATGTTAAATTATAACGGTTCAAGTGGTTAAAGGGTAAGTATCAACACCAGCGCCCAGATCATAGGCAATTAGGTTGGACCCAGGCGCGTCTCTTCGACGATAAACTCCAAGCAAGCTACCTGCATGCTCAAAGAACCACAGTTTGAGTGAGATGACCAGGAACTGAGACCCATTTCGGGCACATTTGGCAATATACTTGGCAACAAGATGCACATTGGCGTAATCCAGTGCCGCATCAACCTCATCGAGTACATAAATAGGAGACGCCTGGACTTTGTTTAGAGCAAAGATAAGCGCTAGCGCTGCAATGGTTTTTTCACCGCCACTCAGTGAATGAATACTCGTGAAGGGTTTACGGGGAGGCATTGCACTGAATTTGAGCCCATCTAGAAATGGTTCAGACTCGTTGACTGGCTGTAAAGCTGCCGTACCACCCAATGGGTCGATCCGAGTTGTGGTAAGCTCCTTGTAAATTTCCGGAATATACTCCTGGACTCGGGATAAAACAGACTCAAAGGCAGCCATGCGTTTCTTTCGGGCTTTATCAAGAGCTCGCTCAGCCACAGTCACTTGATGCTGGGCAGCGACAAGTTGCTCATTTAGAGCAATGAGAGTTTCCTCCGCTGATTCCAGATCAACATCATCAAGATCATGGCTAATAATGAGATTTTCCCGTTCACTGGCAAAGTTCCGAATCTCAGTTTGAACTTTATCGAGCTCAAGTTGAATATTTTCACTGGTTTCGAGATCCTGCACAAGCTCTATTACTAGCTCGTCATTGCAATCTTCAATTAAACTCCGTTGTTCCTCAGCACGTTGCGCTCCTTCTTTCAAGTCCTTAATCTGTTGTTTAATTTCATCACTCTCATCATCTTGATCAAGTTCTCGGCCTTGCAGCTCAACAAGATCTGCATTGAGGGTCTCAACTTGTATCTCACAATTGGAAATTTTATCTTGGAGTTCCATGGCTTTCTCTTTCGCTTCTGCAAGCGTTTGACGATGTTGCTCAATTTTTGGAGCGGCCTCACTATGAAGCTGATTGAGTTCATCGTATTGTTGTTGTAGCAGATCCACACGCGCTTGACAGCCTTTGCGTTTGCTTTCGACATAATCGTGTTCTTCCTCAAGTCGTGCAAGTTGACGATCGTAATCAGCTTGCAGCTTACTGCGTCTAACCAAAGCGCTTTGAAAAGTCTCGATATTAACATTGGTTGTAGCAGTAAATGGCGCGAAAATGCGCTTTTTGAGGTTGGCGAATCCATATTCAATGGTTCGCATGTCATCTTCACATTGGCTGAGCTCTCGGCGAATTTCAGTATCACGCCCATCAATTTCCAGTTTTTGCGCACTACACTGCTTCAAGTCACTTGCGAATGCTTTCAGCGTGGTCTTTGCTGCTTTATTATCCTCACAAAGCTGCTGATGTTTCGCCCGCAATTCTCCGAGGCGCTCATTGATCTCAAAGAGTTGTTGAGCTGAAGAGCTCTCGTTCAACTTATAAGCTTTCAGGGTCTCCACCAAATCGCTGACTTGAGCCCGCAGAGTGGCGGCCCTAGATTTATCAAATCGGTTTGTCTCGGCTCCACCACCTGCAGTAACAATATTGTTGGAGTGTATAACAGTACCATCAATTGAAACCAGTTTAGCGAAGGGAAACCTCTGATGAATAGAGTAGGCCAAATCGGTACTGTCACAAATCAATGAATCACCACACGCATGCGCCACTGCGGATGCATACTCGCGATCATATGAAAGAGCATCGACTGCAAGGCGAGCACCATCTATCACGCGTAATTTACTATCAATAGGCCTTATATCAAGAGAGTCAAGAGGCAAAAACGTCATGACACCTAGATTGTTATCTTGACAGTACTCAATGCACAGCTGAGCAGTAGGTACCGAATCCACTAGTACAGCATTGAAATTTGAGCCCAAAATCAGATCAATCGCTGCCGCAAACTCTGGTTCTTTAGGTTGCAAGAGGGTATAAAGCACACCAAGCACACCTTCAAATCGACGCTTGAGTTTTTGGACTCGTTCAAGTAACGAGTTCTGCTTCTCAGCACGGCGTTTATCGCTTTGCATCTCTCTGAGTCTCTGCGCACGCTCTTTCAGCTGAGGCTCCTGCGTCCTGATCTCTTGCTGTAGGCTATCAAGCCGAGCTTTCACTAGAGCGCGGTCAGCCTCTAAACTTTGCTCATGCTCATTATACCGAGCTAGTTTTGAATCTGATTCGTGAACATTAAGCTCTACAGCACAAATCTGGTGCTCTACCTGTGATTTACGCAACTCAAGGGCGTGTCTTTGTTCCTCAAGTACTCGTAAATCAGATTCGAGAGCTACTGTCCGGCGACGATACCGGTCAATTTCTGCTTGTTCCAGTGAGGTTTCTAGTTCGAACTCTTGATTACACTTGTGATAAATTCCAATATCACCCTTATACTCCGGGATCTCACTCAATAACCTTGTGAAGCCACGCTGAGTGCTTTCTTTACTAGCAGCGACAGAAGAAACTTGAGTAGAGGAGAGCTCGAGCTCTTTGGTACAAGTACTGAGTTGAGGCCCTAGATCATCAAGTCTTTGAGCACATAACTCGAGCTGACTTTGATTATTCAAGAGCCCTGCAGTGGCGCGCTTGGAGGAGAGTTTTAGGGCCCTTGATTCATCTTCATGCAGTTGAATCTCGCGGATGGCTTGAACCAGTTGCCTCTTGACTGCTTTGATCTCTCCATGGCTATCTTGATTGCTCTTAGCTGCAAGCTTATGCTCTCGTTTCAAGCGCTTAACTCCCTGCTCAGCCTCGGCCTGACGACAATCAAGAAGCGCGACTCTAAGCGCCGCTTCACGATTTCCGAGTTTTTTCATGCGCTGATCTAACCTTTTGCGTTCTTTATGAGTTTCACGAGAAGCATCAATCCGTTTAACGAGGTTCAGCTGCTTAGTCCTATTGCGACCCACATCTGCTGAAACTTGACGCTTTTCAGCTACGCTTGTTGCCAAAGTGCTGTACTCATCCCTGTACTCGTTACTACCACTGATTTTCTCAAACAAATCACTCAACTGGTGAGGGGTCAAATTCGCCATTTTTTCAATGTTGCCCTGGAAAACAAGGGAGTTGTTGTGTCTGGAAATATTATGCAGTTCAATTCTTGCCATATATTCATCATAGTCGACGCGTTGAGCATCTATAAAATGCTCGGCGGAGTCTCCCAAAGTCCGGCGCAGCACAAAATCGTCAAAATGAGCCTCAACGTATGCTACGGTTTCTTGTGAGCTTTCTTGAGATTCCTTGGGATCGCGCCATATCAAATCCTTGAAATTACGCGTCCGAAGATCGACCAAAGAGGATCCGAGAACAAACGAGATTGCATCCATTAAATTGGATTTCCCTGCACCATTGGGCCCAACAATTGCACTGAACTGACTGGCACCTAAGTTCACCTCCACAGCGCCTTTATATGATTTGAAATTGAACAAGACAAGTTTGTGAAGCATTGACGCGTAATTAGGAAAGAGCGCTGTGGGACGGTGTTAGTCGAAGGGGGTATGGGGTCTTATTAAAGAACGGAAGTCTAGCAGCAAATTAAGAGAAATTGAAAACTAATCAGCCATATTGTTAGAATATTAAATAAATACTGTAGCTAATTAACAAGCTTCTAGGCTATTGAGAGAGTGCTACGTATTCACTCATTTGGCCTTTTGGAGCACTATATTTTTCAGTTTAGGGCGCGGTGCGTATGTCTACTTGGTGAGCTTGGCAGTTCGACTTCCAGGGCCTTCGTCGCTACTAGGTTAGCACAATCACCTGATCCTACCCTAGCCTGCGCTAGCTCCGGTCTAATATCTTCCTGAAGTTCGCCAACAGTCGAGCGATATGATTCATTATCATTGACTAGTGAAACGCTGAGCTCCTCAGGAGCCTTGTAATGGAGCCTGGGCATTTCTTCGTCCTGGTTATCTCCTTGCATAATTGCATTTTCGTCGGAATCAAGAAGCTCATCTAGAGCATTTGGGCTTTGGTCAGAATGTTCGCTTATCATGATAATGCTATCATCATCTGAAGGTTCACACGTATGAGCACGACACTCAATCTCGTGCAACTCTCTGAGCCCTCTGCCTGCGAATGTATAAGCCAGATAATCTTTTGTGGGCTCCAGATTGTTATGACCACGGCTTTTTAAAACTTTAGCATACATTTCAGGCACTACACCGCCCAACTGCATACACCGTCTAAATGAGGTGGCCGCAAGTTGGAAGTTACCATCCTCTACCGCTAGAGCGCCTAGAACACCAAAATTGAGCGCATACTGGTTATACGGAGGGGTATTTACCTCTAGCTCGAGGGTCTCAATCGCAACCTTGATGCCCTGGTGCTTGTGAAACACACTGGCAAGAAATGACGGTACTAACCATACTTTGGACCAATTTGGATTGACCACCCTATTATTTATCATCGCAGTAGAATTTAATGACACCATTCGGCACTCAGTGCTAGCCCATTGCGCAAGCTTCATAGGCGCCCCAAACCTTCCTGAACCTTTCTGTTTATGTTTCCATGATAGCAACTCATCTGCTAACCCTAACATTGAGCGCATATCAAAATGTGGGCGCCGCTGAAGCCTCTCAAATACCTTCATAGCCCGCGCATAATCATTTCGGAGCATCGAGGAGTGAAGAACAGCATAAAGCATATCCATGATGCGACCTTGTATTTTTTTTAGGTAAAAGCGATCATTTGTACGATCATGTTTAACATACTTGCCGCCCTGGAAGTTTGTACGGTTCAAAACCTTCTGGGCGCGGGGACTTAGGGTCAATTTGAGGTTTTTGAACTTGGTACTCGTTTCACGAACCTTAGGGGGGTTTAAAGTACGTAAACATGTTTCACTTCCGTTTTCCATCCTAGCAATAGTGGACTTCAGGGCTATTTTATCACTATCCAAAAGTTTTTGATACTGAAATCGAGGGCTCTTATTGTGATACAAAAATGGCGCTCCAGCTTCCTTTTGAGTAAATTTTCCCATACTTGCTAGAGCTTTGTATTCAATTTTGACTTCACCATTACGGGTACCCTCAACTCTTTCGAGGAAACGATACTCTCGAGACCCGGATAGTACTCGCTGAAGCTCATCGGTCTCGGCTCGCCGTAGTTGAGCGACAATATCAGGATTAGATGTGAATATTCCATTGGAACGAGTGCATAAGGTAGAATCTTGTATATCGAACATAGTTGGAGGGCAGAGTCTCGGTTTGGGAGGAAATGATAAAAGTTCAAAACACTCGTAACATCTAGACATGAGCTGCCAAAAATCTTGCGAACTCTGTGGATTGAACACAGGACCTCCAGATTACTTGACCGAAATAACTTCAGTCTGGCGCTCTCCCAACTGAGCTAAGTCCGCCGACAAAAATGTTTCCTCGTCAGATGTTTGATACACAGCCAATTTTAGTACCTGGCGCGCAAGAGAGGATGCGCTAAAAGCAATGTTTAGAGCTGTAGTGAAGCAAAATGAAAATTAAAAAAAAAAATACGCAGTCAGCAGCTGCACCGGGACCCACCACAAGGGGTTCTGTTTCTCAGCGCACCACCCGGTCTAAACCTCAAGTACTCAAGACTTGCTTAAAAGGGAAGGTGGTCAGATAGCAAACGTCAAGTGCCCAAGAGTTGCCCAAGAATTGCCCAAAAAGGAAGGTGGCCAGATAGCACCCGGTCTAAACCTCAAGACTTGCTTAAAAGGGAAGGTGGTCGGATAGCAAACGTCAAGTGCCCAAGAGTTGCCCAAAAATTACCCAAAAAGGAAGGTGGACAGATAGCACCCGGTCTAAACCTCAAGACTTGCTTAAAAGGGAAGGTGGTCGGATAGCAAACGTCAAGTGCCCAAGAGTTGCCCAAAATTTGCCCAAAAAGGAAGGTGGACAGATAGCACCCGGTCTAAACCTCAAGTAAGACTTGCTTAAAAGGGAAGGTGGTCGGATAGCAAACGTTTTGCTGACTAGGGCTACATATAGAAGCAAGCGACCCATCTCAATTTAAAGAGAGAGGGCGCGCTAAAAGCAATCTTTCAAGCTATAGTGAAGCAAACTGAAAATAAAAAACTGGCCGAAATATCGAGAAAATACGGCAATTGAACAGGTTTTAGCCCGTTTTTGATACGTGTTGTGCACTAACCTAGACTTGGGTAAACATAAAAGTCGGAACCACTATGCTTTCACCTATTTTACGGCTCATGACACCAATATTAGTGGCGGGTGGAGAGGTTAGTGGCCTTTTTAGATTCAACCTTAGAAAGAGATTGGGCTCAGTGGGTTACGTCTGGACTATAAACAATGTATTCAATGATATTTTTTTCTTTGTTTGACGGCGCGATACTTTAGCGCCTTGTGCAGCCGTATGCAGGTACATGCAGCCACCTCACAGTCGACTTCCTAATTGAGGCATTCTTTAAACTGAATATTGAAACTGGCAAATGCGGAAGGCACTAGGAGAACTAGCAAGGAAGGTCAAACGAGCTCCTAAAAGTATATAATGAGGGCCTCCCCCCTATATTTTCTTCATCTCTCAAACACTCCTCTCTCTACTGCTTCAAGCTCCAAGGCTCCCTGATTATCAAGGGAAGATTGTCGGCTGCCATTTGGTGCGCGGTATAGAAGAGCCTCGTAAGTTCTTCGATACTATGCGCCAGGTAATGGCTACCTTTCCGACAAGACTCTCTTGCTTCACTAGCTCCAGCTCCAGTACTGTGTTTGGTTTTCAATCCAACTTTCCGATTGCCACCTCTTGTTCAAGCTGGCTTGGGCTTCTCTAGTATCTACAGGATCCCTGGCCAATTAAACTTGCTCAATGAGCTGCTAATCACCCCCACCCCGCTTTGCTTCCTTTCAGATGTTTCGCGCCAAAAATGTTACGGCTCTGCTGTATTTGGTCTGTGAATACAATTTATCTGGGGAAATCCAGCAAAGCACCCTTGTATTTCCCCCATCCTGTTGTTCCCCCCTCTATATCGGTACCTCGACTCGATTTCCAACAACTTCCTCTATGACGGGCGCGGTTCC
>JAKTWO010000090.1:0-11259 GCA_030582055.1 Wickerhamiella lipophila | reverse complement strand
CTTGAGGGTGTCAGGATTCTTTAGGGCTGGAAAAGCATGTTGATTGTGTATATAGATCCTGAAAGAGCATGGAGTTGCTTTATATTCTATTCTCAAAAACTGAATCACTGTTTTACAGTGGTCTATTTGAGAGCCTGCCCGGTGAAAAGTCCATAGACCACGATCCCTAGGGCTTCTCGCGGATTAGCGGAACCAGCTTATAGGCACTGGGGAATTAACCGAGCAAAGATTAATAGTTCTCTATCAAGTACTCTAAGAACATTCCTGAAAGTGTTGCGCATATGCATATGCGGAGCCTCAGATTTGAAAATGACAGATTAAGCGCGAATGAAAAGGTCCCAGAAATTGCACAGCGGAAACAAGTGAAACAGGCGGAAACAATCTGAAAGCAATCGGGACCACCCCTGTCTTTTCGCCCTTGCATCAACCGCAACTTCCCCGGGTTTCTATGTATAGCATGCATATATGACGTCACTTTTTTGAGCCACCAAATTAAGAAACATCCACGCTATAAAAGAGAGAGTGTGACACCACTGGAAGTATCATTAACATGCAATTCTCCACTCTTCTCTCTGTTTTCTCCTTCACTACTGCCGCTGCCATTCCTTCCGGCTCCTTTGGCCTCATTACCATCCACTCTGGATCAGACGCTCAGTACCAGCCCATCAAGTTGTCTTCTGATGGCCATCTCTCCTTGAACGGTGAAACCGACGTGACTTTCAAGATCGACTCTGATGGTCTCTTGTATGCCAACGACCATCACATTGATCTCGATAGTGGAGCTTTCGTTGCTTCTGACGAGCGCTGGAACCAGGGTCAATGGACAATTGAGGACAGCCACCTCAAATACTTGGACGCTGACGCTTTTGTTATCTGCCCCAACCAGAACTTTAACCTCAACTATGCCAAGTACGGTGTTCCCAATAACTGCGAGAACCCTATCGGCGTTTCCTTGCGCACTGTCGACATCTAAATCATATAGCATATTTTAGTCTTATCACTTTGGATTAACATGGCAAGAATTTTCTGATGCTCAGGATGGTCCTAGACAGTGCTGGGGGGATAAACAGAAAGACTTTTTCCCCCCTCCCCTGTTGACTCCTGTGATTCGGCAACCTCTAGAGTCTGGCAATCTTCTAATACCCCTAGGGCGAATAATTCGCTGTCCGTTCGAACATTGGCCCACACTGTAGGCGGAGATTCGTTCATACTCTATAAGCGAACCGTTTGTGGCGGTCAGCCACCACCATGGAAGAGCCAGACTTCAATGGAGTACCAGTAGTCGTACTCGAGTCGTTGAGAATTCGGCTCTCACAGCTTGTGCATTCACTTACGAACCTGAGTGGTCGTGTGCAACAAGCGGAGCTCAGCTCATGGCCCGCACTACAACAACAGTTCAATGTTGTTTTACTGCAACTGTCGTCGCTGGCATCGACTTTGCTATCGTTCGCACCAGCATTACAGCGCTGTGTTGTATATCCGATGCCTAATTTCCCTCTTAAAACTAATAGCTGGCTTCTTGCCACCCTTTTGCGCAAGAAGACTTTACCAGAGGTAGATGAATGGGTTGACCAGGGAGTAGAGCGGGCAAAAGGCATTGATACCCAGCAGGATGATGAATTTTGTGCTTGGGCCCTCAATGTGGCCAACGAAATCGGAACGATTGATGTATCTTTCAAACCGTTCCCCACAAAGCCTCAACCCAATGGTTGGAACATTGATAAAGTCGTAGGATATATGAGTGGGAGGGATGTAGATTAGCTAAATTATTGAGTTTAAATACGCAAATCTGTTTATGCAGGCTGCACAAGATAGGCGTCCCCCCCTTTGGGTTTTTCACTTCCCCCCCTACTTTTAGTTCGCCCACTGGAAATAAATATATTCAGGCTCTCATACTCTTAACCTTTTTATAATGGCTTTTTCCACCGCTCTTCTTCTTGGCCTGGATCTTTTCATATCTTGACCGGAAATAGTCGGGTCTTTGGTGCAGGATCTCCTGAGCAAGGGTTTGTCTGCGGTCTTTTCTATTAGTACGGGCAGAATAAAACTCAGATTTGTCTTCCTGAAGAGTACCAATTGCAAAAAACTTAGACTGGTCATCAGCAGTCTTGTAGAACCGTTTCGGATCGAGCACATGACGCATTTTGAGCAGCTGCAAATCACGTTTAGCCTCGGGAGTCATTTCGGTTTTACCGAGACCAAACCACTCTTTTCCGGCATTCTCCACTTTGACTGGTTTTTGACGTTTCACTTGCTTTAGGGAAGGTGCCTGTGTCTTGACGACCCGAGGGGCGTTGATCTTGGCTTGAAGTTTCGGAATACTGAAAACCTCTTGTTCAAGCGATTGCTCTGGCTCAGTGAACCCAGACGAGAGATTTTTCTTGGCACTATTCAATAAATCTTCAATATCACTCATGACAAATTTTTTTGCACGAGCACTGTTATCGATTGAAGAGGAGAGTGAGGGGGGGGAGTTGAAGGGGTCGTAGGAAAAGGCATGCCAAGATTTCATTCCATGAGCAAAATTTATAAAGCAATTAGAATATGTAGCACCCTTTTTCTATACAAGTTCACCTACTGTACAAGAAAGAGCTCCCAAATGAGTGTGGCTTGTTGGCCCAATCCCTTGGCGGGCAAATAGACTAGACTACTGGTTACGCTCTAAAGCTAAAGTTAATCACTATCCATCTCGATTTCAGGGATAACAAAATCATCATCACCGTCTTCATCCTCGCTTTCTACCTTTGGTCTCTTGGCCACGGGTTCAGGCTGAGGCGAATCACGTTTGAACGTCAGTGCCGGTTTTTCGCTGGCTTCAGGAGCACTTGGAATAGGAGCAAGTTCGATCTCAGGTAAAGGTACCGGCTCGGCCTGGACTTCCTCGACCATTTTCACAGCTTCGACAATCGGGACCTGTGACTGAGCCTCCGATTCAACGAGCTCGTAATCGGTATTAGTATTAAATGCAGACCCTTCCTTTGCTGCCTGTGCCAATGGTGGGAATCGAGGATGCACAAGTGCTTCATATCCCTGCAGGCCATGATGCAGAGTAATAGGCAGCATTGAATATTTTCCAGGGTATAAAGTGGCGGTGTAGAGCCCCCTGCCGCCTATAGATAGTAGATTTGCATCGAGTTTTGTGCGGAACGATGCGGGGATCTCTTCCACACTACGAATCAGAACCTCGGATAAGTTTCCCAAGACGATGGCTAATGAGCGGCGGGCACCATCGGTAAACTGGTACTCAACCATACTTGCAATGGTCTGGGACGTTGTTTGCGTATCAATATTGGGGTATACAGTGTTGTATGCCTTGTTGAAGAGACTGTATAGAGCTCTGACGTACTGCTTGGGGGTGATCTTGATAAGATCAAGGAGCATTGCAACGCACTCGATAGCACAAGAAAGGGCATCAGCGCCATAATTACTGGTTTCGATAACGCTGTGAACTAGTGTATCAAAGTGCTGTAGCCAGATACTACCGAGACGCTCACGGGTTGCGAGCAAGAATTTGACAGCACTGGTGGCGATCTGAGGATTTGAGGATCGCAAAGCTACTGAAACAGCTTCAACGAGACGTTGAGTGGGTACCTTAGCGCCCGCTGGAGAAATGTCAAACTGGGCCTGCAAAGCGCACCATACTCGATCGTTCTCGAGCGCTTCCAAGGGGCTTTGAGTAAGGACTTGAAGGGGTTTACCATTACAGAGTAGTTTCAAGTCAGTTATTAATGCGATGGTTTGCTCTCTCCACGCAGCAATCGGTGTTTTTTCTGCAAACACCAACAAAGCTCTTGTGTTTAGGGCAAACTTGTAGCTGCTTGTCCAGACGACTTGGGCTGTAGCAGAAACAATTTGTGGAATGTAATTACGCAGAGGAGTAGGGTGAGTGTTGCATAAATGAGCAATTGCGTTTAAGGCAGGCTCAGGCATTTGTGGGATCAAACCGATAAGTCTTTTCAAGAAATCGGCGATCCTAGACGCACCACCGATGTCTCTGAGCTCAGCAACATTGAAGATAGTACTGAGGGCCTTGATTGCACCTTTCCAGCACTCTGCCTGAGGCAAATCAAGTAAATGGAGGAGAATTGGGCACCAAGTAGCAGCGTGGGACTTGACAATTTCGGGACATGCGAGGGCCTTGGTTGCCAGAACCGTTGCAAAGGCGCGTTCCGCATTTTTTGATTTGAGGAGAGCCGAGATGCGCACTGCAACTTTATGTTGCAGAGCTTGTGGGGCGCTGGAGAGGCTATTAAGTGACTTAAGGGCGAGAGTGGCTGTGAGAGGGGTGGGGCTAGCCAGTAACCCGAGAGTTTCTGAGCTCATTTCTACCTTTATTTACAAGAAACCGGGGGCGGGGGTGGGTGCGATACTCTCCAAGATAAATTTTTGGGCTGAAAAAATATAAATTCCAGATCAAGAGGGGTGTTATAGAAATATGGGGTGTTATTACCAGATATGGTGACCAAAAATTATAGACCAGCAGATAGCAAATGGCGACCAGAACAAAGACCGAAAAGTAACCAAAACAGCTGATTAGCTATTCTCGAACTTCAAACTGTAACATAGGTTCTCAAGGTACCCCGCAAAACGCCACACTCGCCACACATAATTTCCATATGGTTTTGGACAGTCGATTGCCATAGATTTGGTATCTACTAGAGAAAAAATACAAATACATGCTCAAGCGCGCATATATTCAACTCAACTAATTTATGCGGCTCTCTGGAAAATAATCTCCGGAACCGGTTCCAATAGCCGTTACCCCCCAGCAGCCTCCCCTTTAGCGCCCGGTAAATACGCGCCCAGGAAAAATCCCGCTGAGTAATCAACCAATCACAATCACACGAATTACGAATTACGGGTATTACCTCACCACGCTCCGTTCCCCAGCTTTCCGTTATGCTTCCTCAACTCGCTTTGAGACGGTGCTACAGCGCTGCTGCGGCCGCAAAGGAGCCTTTAATGAAATCTTTTAATATTTACCGCTGGAACCCCGATACGCCCGACGTCAAGCCCGAGCTCAAAGAGTACAAAATCGACCTGAACCAGTGCGGGCCCATGATTCTCGACGCCATCATCAAAATCAAAAACGAAGAGGACGCCACGCTGACTTTCCGCCGGTCATGCCGCGAAGGCATCTGCGGCTCTTGCGCCATGAACATCAACGGCACAAACACCCTTGCCTGCCTGTGCAAGATTGACCGTGATACCTCCAAGGACACCAAGATTTATCCCCTGCCCCACATGTACATTGTCCGCGATTTGGTTCCCGATCTGACGTTGTTTTACAAACAGTACAAGTCCATTGAGCCGTACCTCCAGCGCAAATCGGTGCCGGAGGACGGCCGCGAGAACTTGCAAAGCATCGAGGACCGCGACAAGCTCGACGGACTCTACGAGTGTATTTTGTGCGCTTGCTGCTCAACCTCGTGCCCTTCCTACTGGTGGAACCAGCAAGAGTACTTGGGCCCTGCCGTCTTGATGCAAGCATTCCGTTGGATGATCGACTCCCGTGATCAGGCTGGTGACAAGCGTCGCGCCCAGCTCCAGAACTCCATGTCGCTGTACAGATGCCACACAATCATGAACTGCTCGCGTACTTGCCCCAAGGGGTTGAACCCTGGTCAGGCCATTGCGAAGATCAAGAAGAGCATGGCATTTGCTTAAATTATACAATCCCGTAGATTATTACTGAATAGTGGGAGACACAGTCGGTACTGAGGACATATTTCCCGGTAAAAAGGGGCCAATCACAGCTTATATACTCTAGCAGACCACACTAGATGATTTTAATTACTCTACAAGAGTTTTTCTAAATTGCAATTAAAGCTCGGATAAATCGACCCACGCATATTCATGTGCGGCCGATCTTATGCTGATTTTTCACCGGCCAATATTCGCACGCTTTTGCGGGCCCAATAAAAAATGTAATAAATATTAAAAAAATACAATGAAAAAGATATCTGCAGTACCCTCCGTTCTCGCGTCGTCTCCGACCGCAATACTGAATAGGGCTCTCACGGACTTAAATATGGCTGATCGGACGGGAAGCCTTGCTGTACACGTGGATTTGACCGCAGACAAAAGTGAAGCCAACATCAAGTATTTGAAAGCTTTTCCACCGAAACTTTTTTGCTTATGTAATCACATATTTTCTCATCATCTTGAAAACCCCCCTATTATGACGTCCGTGAATGCTCTGCTGCTTTGTGAGAACGCAATAACATATGGATCCAATTTTTGGAGGGGTTCACGAGAGCCCTGAGTTGGAATTTGGACAGCTCCATTGATCCTCAAACTTCGGTATTTGTCTGAGCCAAAGTGATAATCGTCATGAGTACTAGGTGAATTAGGGACTTTTAAAGCAGTGTCATCCTCGGGTGGATTCCCTAGGTAGATCTTCTGTGCAACCAGCTGTGACTGTTGGGCCCGGGACAATAGTGACTATTCCCAAGGAATACTACATTGTGTAACATCAAGATCGAAAATTAGCCTTTGTGGCTTATGCAGTAGTCTTTCCTCAAAGTGATTTACTGTCATTCGACCTGACCATCACTCTTTTCCCTCATCTCTATCACCAGCACAACTAGTCATCTAATCAATAAACACTAAGAATTAAAACTGCGTTGACGCACTAAACTTAAATCATCGTCATCCTCTTCATCCTCATCACTAACTTCGAGTTCTTCGTATCCCAGGTCATGATCGTTACGGTTTAATGACTCCCATTCATCATCGTCTTCTTCCTCATCAGAAGATCCAAAATGTGTAGCTCCTCCTAATTGGTTGCTCATGTACCGGGAGAATTGTGAGGTTCCGTCATCGAGATCTAAGTCGTCCAAGCTTTCTTTTTTATCAACTGGTCTTGACTCTTCAGAGGATATCATCATGCTAGGGTCGTCTTCGTCCTCTTCTTCCTCATCCTCATCCTCGTCATCTTCATCGTCCTCGGGTTTATGGCCGCCGAGAATTGTATTGTATTGCTCACGCAGCTTGAGCAGGGTATGGCCCACATAATAAGTCCACTCGTGTGACTCGAGGCAGTCGGCCACCTCAGGGCTGATTGTTTGGGGAGGGAACACAGCAGCAAACTTGACTACCTCTTCGCTGATTAGCGTCAAGTGGCCCGCGTACCCCAGACGCGTTTTATTGCTTTCCTCATGCTCGTCGCTCTTTGACTGGCCTTCTACGATTCTTTGGGTTATTTTGTCCTTGGTGAACAAGTGAATCGCCAGAAACTTGTTGTAACCTTCCTGTAAACTGCCATTAAAAATCTGCTGAACAATGTCAAACACCACGTTATGCAGGAAATTATTCCATGGGAACTTGAAGAGCATGGAGAAGACAGTTGAAATGCATCCAAAGTCGTCCAGAGCGAGTTTTAGCTGGTCGCCAATCACCAGCTCAGAGCGGATCTCTGCCTCTTGTTTTCTGAGGGCCTCGCTCAGCTTATCGCCGGTGATTTCCTCTTCGGGTTCCTGGTCATCTTTCTGGTCAGTTGCAACAGACTGAGGGTCATTTTCATCTTCTGCAACAGAGACCTCGGGCACCTCTTCTGCCGTGTCGATATCGGCCAGTGGCTGTTCACCAACCGTAGTGGGTAGTTGAGAAGGAGGGGAGCTGTCGGATGAGTGATAAATACGGTTCCGTTCTTCATCTCGTTCCCTTACGATTTCCTCGGCCCTTGATTTGTTCAAAAGCTCCATATTAGAGCAGTGTAGGAGCTCAGCGTACAGCTCACAGATCCGGAAGCGTTCAAATCCGAGAGGCTGGATAGTACCAAAGGGCATCTCCATGGTTTCGGTGTGCTCCTTTGTGAGCATTTTTTGAAATTCAGGGATTGCATGGGCAAACAATTTGATCATGGTACCCAGGTAGATAGAGTCACGCGAAGAAGGCGGGTGTGATTCTAGCGTGGTATAAAGCACAGGAACAAAGTCAAAGTCTGAATTATTTTTCCGGATGATCTCAATGATCACCGAGACTGCAATGCCCAGTCCGTTTCCTCCCTTGAGCATCAAATCTATAAGCTGCTTGATAACCGGTTCTGACACCAATTGTCGTGATAATTCATTAGGCCCGATTGAGCAGTTTTCGTTTTTATTACCTCCACTGATTGTGACAAAAGCCTTGAGGAAATCGCCCACAGCCATTTGCTCTGCATGGCTTGTCTCGGGCCCTAGTTTGGCGACCATACGCGGGATCAGGTCCTGGGAATAAAGCATCTCCAAGACATTGGAGGGCGCGTCGGGGGTATCTGTCGCAATGATCTTGAGCAACAAGTCAACCAGTGGGGGGTTATCAATGTGTTTGAGAAACATATCCGTGAGCTTCTCAACCCCTCTAATGTACTCCAGGGCTTGATCAGTGCGTTTCTCCAAAACGTTCTCGATAATTTTGGTAAAATAGGAAAGCCTTAAAGGGTCCCGCTGATCGTCATCGAGAATACTCCACAACAGGTCCATGCTTTGGCTTGAGGAGAGCAGTGAATCCATCAAGCACCACACATCAACCGAGAGGATCTCAGTAGCGAGGCGCGGGAGATCAGCATGTTCGCCGTCATCTTCGGTCTCTTCGCTTGGTGTGGGGCTTGAGTTGGGACTGCTGGGAGGGCTCGGCTCGCTATTTGTGTCCTCCTCGCTGGTGCCAGCGACGATTTCAGCAAGCTTCAGTATGATTTCCGGTTGCCTTAAATAGTCAATGAGTTTGGTGTTCGGAGCCAGGACTTCGCTAATAAGATCCTCCGCCTCTAAAACATCCTTTATTGTGTGTTCTTCTTTATCGAGAATCCTCTCAACAGCTGATACAGTGTGGAACCCACCGATAGACCAGAACGCCATGTAGTAAGCTTTGGGTGGTCCCAGCAAATTGTTTGGGTTGCATCAGTTAGGGGTTAAGAAAGGGGGGTAAACTTAACAGTAGCGGCGACTGAGTTTAATTTAAGGTTCTTTCTTTTGTTTTGCATTTTTGGTCTTTTTTTTATCTAACTGGGTATTGGAGTGGTTGATGAATAGGGTCAAATGTCCCGTGGTTGATCCGTGAAGAGATGATCATGGGGTGGTCTATTTACTGATGCGGCATACTGGGTTCAGAGTGGATCAGCGACTACAGAGAAGAAAAATAAATATTCAAGGCGGCACGTTCGGGTGAGAAAACTAGTGATAGGCGCGCTGAGGGATATATATTGAGCTTGAGCCGTCTGTGCCCGTGACCCTTAAAGTGGTGGCTGTGTTTGGCAATTCGTTGGAAGCGAATCTTGCATTTTGGGATGCAGGTGCGGTCTCCACCTCATTGGTCTGTGGTAAGCGGACCATGGGGTGGAATTACTTGAATGTGGGGCTAGGTCCCTTGACCGAGGTCGATTAATTCAGGGCCTTTCATTCTTCACGGCAACAGTATCATTCATATTGGCTAGGAGTGTACTCAGACTATGCATATGGTTCAGCTGCCTGGGCATGCGACCACCATCATTAGCGTGAGTTGGGTCAAGGAGGCAGCGAGTAAACCAAGTAACAATTAAACTACATTGCAAGTAAAACTTGCTTCAAGTACGCTTCATAGCCAGGCGATATGCTTGACCTCACTCTTCACCCCGGCTCAACTTGCCCACGTACAGACGCAAGACGTGTGAGTGCCGAGCTTTCTTTTTTCAAGCTGAGAGTTTATTAAAAATTGCTGGCCTGACCGTTCCTAGTAAAGTCGTTTCGTCATACCCAAATGTCGACCTACCAAGGGCACCTCAAGATAATGGCGCCACCAGCTTGATTAAACCTATGCCTATACCTTTTGGCCTCAAAGTTGACACTAGCCTAAATTGAACATCCCTGCGACTCAGTAGATTAGGAAAACACAAATCTGTACCCCCTGAACCAACTAAAGCCAAAATGGACCTTCCAATTAGGCAAGGAAGTTCAGATTAGACATAGTGTACCTACCTTAAGAATGAGTGAACGCCGTCTCATCCAGTGCCATCGGTATCCGTTTCCTGGTGTTGTGGCCTACCTTAAAATAGATAGTCTCAACTGATGTACCCTACTTATAATTTCTCAGCATGCCTCTAAATCATCTAAATAGTGGATAGACAGCCCTCAACCACTTGTGCACGCGGTGCACAAGCCACTCTTGATTTCCGCACCCAAAAACATAATAAATATTACTATTAGAATATATCGGATCTAATTTAAGACTATCCTAGAGAGAAAACTTGACATTTTAGAAAGAGACGGCGCGAGCGGTCAATGGAGAGACATTCGTGGGGCGGACACGGCAGCGTCGCGTCTCATTAGGGCCAACAACCACTGAGCTGATAGAATAGCGAGCAGAGGTCTCGGGTATACCAGTAGTATCAGGGGGTGTGTTCTTGGTGCCAGTAGGAGATCCGGTGCTAGTGGCAGAGCCAGAAGCATTACCAGAACCAGAGCCCGTGTTGGCGCCAGTGGCAGTGGGGGGAGCACCGTCGGAGACAGTAGAAGTAGGGGACGAATCGTTGGAGCCATTAGAAGACGCGCCAGTGGAAGCACCGGAGGCGCCAGAACCGCCGGAAGCATTGGAGGCATCAGGGCCAGAAACAGAGCTAGTCAGAGTGGAAGCTCCAGAAGCGTCAGGGCCAGAGGCAGAGCTAGTCACTGTGGAAGCGCCAGAGGCGTCAGGGTTAGACGCGGAATCAGTAGCGGTGGAAGCACCGGAGGCGCCAGAACCGCCGGGAGCATTGGAGGCGTCAGGGCCAGAAGCGGAGCTAGTCACAGTAGAAGCTCCAGAGGCATCAGGGCCAGAAGAAGAACCAGTAGCAGTGGAAGCACCGGAGGCGCCAGATGCACCTGAGGCATTGGAGGCATCAGGGCCAGAAGCAAAGCTCGTCACAGTGGAGGCTCCAGAGGCGTCAGGGCCAGAGGCAGAGCTAGTCACAGTGGAGGCTCCAGAGGCGTCAGGGCCAGATGCGGAGCTAGTCACAGTGGAAGCGCCAGAGGCGTCAGGGTTAGACGCGGAATCAGTGGCAGTGGAAGCACCGGAGGCACCAGAAGCGTTGGAGGCATCAGGGCCAGAGGCAGAGCTAGTAACAGTGGAAGCGACAGAGGCGTCAGGGTTAGACGCGGAATCAGTGGCAGTGGAAGCACCAGAAGCATCAGAGGCGTTGGAAGCATCGGAGCTAGACGCGGAACCAGTAGCAGTGGAAGCACCGGAGGCACCAGAAGCGTTGGAAGCATCAGGGCCAGAGGCAGAGCTAGTAACAGTGGAAGCGCCAGAGGCGTCAGGGTTAGA
>JAKTWO010000088.1:0-11691 GCA_030582055.1 Wickerhamiella lipophila | reverse complement strand
GGAAACACAAGGGTGCTTTGCTGGATTTCCCCAGATAAATTGTAGTCACAGACCAAATACAGCAGAGCCGTAACATTTTTGGCGCGAAAACATCTGAAGGGAAGCAAAGCGGGGGGATGGTGATTAGCAGCTCATTGAGCAAGTTTAATTGGCCAGGGATTCTACAGAGAGCAGAGAAAACCCAAGCCAGCTTGAACAAGAGATGGCAATCGGAAAGTTGGTGTGAAAACCAAACACAGTACTGAAGCTGGAGCTAGTGAAGCAGAAGAGAGTCTTGTCGGAAAGGTAGCCATTACCTGGCACATAGTATCGAAGAGCTTATGAGGCCCTGACATACCGCGCACCAAATGGCAGCCGACAATTGTCCCTTGATAATCAGGGAGCCTTGGAGCTTGTAGTAGTAGAGAGGAGTGTTTGAGTGATGAAGAAAATATAGGTGGGATGCCCTCATTATATACTTTTCGGGGCGCTTGGGACCTTCCTTATTAGCTATTCTTGTGCTTTCCGCATACGCACGGTTCAACTTTTCGTTCATGATATTTCACAATCTCCCGATTAGGAAAGTGGCCGAAAAGTGGCTGCATGTACCTGCATATCGCTGCACAAGGCGACTTGGAAGATATTCGCCAAGAATCTCGGAATAAAAGCACTATAGAAATGATATACTGTTAACCTAATTATGGATATGCCTCAATGATGGGATAGAGCCTATTGTACTTTTTAATCTTCTAGTTGGCCCAGCTGCTTGTTCGAGGACGCGGATGTGCCAGGGGCCAATGGCTGACCCAGCTGTACCACTATCATTTTAGGCCAAGCTGCGTTCTCAAATTGATCCTCTTGAGTGGGACTGGCAATACTTGGGAAGCATGCCGGCTCAGTAACTAACTTGGACTCTCACGCTTTTCCAAGCAAACTAAACAGCGCTTGGCGCCAATCACATCAGCGATGATGAGTTGGCTCGGCGAAAAAGTACCTAAATTCACATCCAGTGTAATATATAAAGTTATGGGATCCGTTGAGGATAATATAAATAGTGTTGAAACAGCCACCAGTAGATGGCAGCATGAGGCGGTTGACCTAGTTAAAGGCACCTTTTTCTTACATTTTTGTGTAATGTTGAGATAGTGAAAACGCTCAAGCAGAAGCCTTCTCACGGAAAACCTTGGCAGCGTTGACCATGTTGGTCAGCTGAGCACGAGTCTCATCCCACTTACGGGTCTTGAGGCCACAGTCAGGGTTGACCCAAAGCTGCTCCTTGGGGTAAATGTCGACGATAGCCTTAAGACGCTCCTCAAACTCGCTCTGGGGAGGAACACGAGGAGAGTGGATATCGAACAAACCGAGACCAATGTGGTTGGGGTAGGTGGAGAAGTCCCTAATGTAGTCGGGGTCATCCTTCTTAGAGTACTCGATAGAGACAACGTCGGCATCGAGAGCCTTAATAAGACTGCTGCGCAAGTCAGAGTAGCAAAAGTGAGAGTGGATCTGAGTGCTGTTCTCAACGCCAGAGGTGGCGATACGGAAAGACTCGGGGGCCCATTTGAGGTAGTCCTCACGCTCGGTACCGTTACGGAGAGGGAAACCCTCACGAATAGCGGGCTCATCTACCTGGATGATAGTGACACCAGCAGCCTCGAGATCGTTAACCTCGTCACGAAGAGCAAACGCCAATTGCTGAGCCTGAGCCTTCTGGGTCAAATCGTCACGGGGGAACGACCAGCGCAAAATAGTGACGGGACCGGTAAGCATACCCTTCATGGGCTTGCTAGACTTGGACTGAGCATACTTGGACTCCTTAACAGTCATGGGGCTGGGACGGGAGATGTCACCAACGATAATGGGAGGGCGGACATAACGGGAGCCGTAAGACTGGACCCACCCGTTGGTGGTAAAGGCGAATCCCTTGAGCTGCTCACCAAAGTACTGAACCATATCGTTACGCTCGGGCTCACCGTGAACAAAGACATCGAGGCCAACCTCCTCCTGGAACTTGATGGCATCGTCAATCTCCTTCTCAATGAACTGGTCGTACTCCTCCTGGGTGATCTCACCCTTGGTGAACTTTTGACGCTGCTTACGGATCTCAGGGGTCTGGGGGAACGAACCTATGGTAGTGGTGGGGAAGAGAGGCAAGTTAAGGGACTTTTGGGCTTCAAGACGCTCGCTAAAGGGAGCAGCGCGCTTGGCATCGGACTCGTTGAGGTCACTAGTACGCTTCTTGACGGCCTGGTCGTTACGGATCTCAGCAGCATCGCGAGCGGCGATGGACTTGGAATTGGCCTCAAGAGCAGCCTTTTCGTCTAGGCCAGAGGCGGCACGCGCAATCACAACAACCTCGGAGACCTTCTGAGTGGCAAAGGCAAACCAGTCCTTGATGCTCTCATCAAGCTTGGCCTCGTTGTTGAGGTCGACAGGAGTGTGCAAAAGAGAAGAGGATGTAGCGGCAATGACGCGGTCCTGGCCGAGCTTCTCAACGGCCTTGTTGACAAGGGCAACAGCCTTGTTGAGGTCAGTCTTCCAGATATTACGACCATCAACAACACCAACAGACAAAGTCTGCTCGGCACCAAGGGCGGCAATGGCATCATCGATTTGCTCAGGGACACGGACAAAGTCATAGTGGTAACCAGCAACAGGAAGACCCTTGATGGCATCAATGTTGGGGCGGGCATCACCAAAGTAGCTGGTCAAGATGATCTTGGCGGAAGTCTTTTGAGCCAAAACATCGTAAGCGGTCTTGAAAGCGGCCTTGGCATCGGCGCTCAAGTCTAAAACAAGAGTGGGCTCATCGATCTGGACAGATGTGGCACCGGCCTCGACGAGCTTGTTGAGAATCTCGGAGTATACGGGCAAAAGCTGGTCCAAAAGGCTGAGGGGGTCCAAATCCTGGCTATCCTTGTCGGCCTTGCCGAGGGTCAAGAAGCTGACGGGACCAATCAAAACGGGGCGGGTTTCGATACCGAGCTCCTTGGCCTCGAGGTACTCATCAACGGGCTTCTGGCCATTGAGCTTGAACTGAGTGGACTTGGAAAAAGTGGGGCGGACATAGTGGTAGTTGCTGTCGAACCACTTGACCATCTCCAAAGCAGGGACATCAACATTGTCGCGCTGAAGACCACGGCCCATGGCAAAAGTGGTGTCGAGAGTGCTGAGGTTGTACTTGGAGTAACGCTCAGGGATGACATTGAACAAAAGAGAAGTGTCCAAGATCTGATCGTAGAACGAGAAATCGTTGCTAGGAATGATATCAACACCAGCGTCCTTCTGGAGCTTCCAGTTGTGGGCACGGATCTCTTTACCAACCTGGAGAAGCTCCTCGGCGGTAGACTTTTTGTTCCAGTAAGATTCGGTAGCTTTCTTAAGCTCACGCTTGGCACCGATACGGGGGAATCCTAAAACACTGGAGGAGACCATTTTTAAGAGGAGAAACGGGCCTGCGGGGGGTACCCCCCATATATATAGTCTGCGCTAGGGGCGTGATGTGGTGGTGCATAATATCACGTGGCGCACCTACTCTGCATATGCGAGCTAGCCAATTTGACCGAAGACCGAGCAGTAGAGTGGACGCGCGGTAACCGCTTCTCAGCTAATAGTTTAGATTAATTCCTGTTGACATGGCGCCATTATATAAAATATTATACCCCAACATCTCGACTACACCCTCTAGCCTACCTGACCCCACGCCTTTCCATGCATGGAAACGCACATGTTTGTCTCCAAAAGTGGCCCCTGGGGCCCAGTTTAGGGTGAAAATTTACTGGTTCCTCGATTGAAATATGCAATAATAAAGCTCCAGTTTATATATGGCTGTCGTTAGTATACGTTTCTATGAGTCACCGGTCCAGGTCGTTTATTGGTCGATAACGAGCTCGTGTATGCATGGTGACTCGGTGTCCGTAAAACAGATTTTCAGTGGCGATCAAGTGATTGAGTTAAGATTCGAGTCCATTGGTGGGCTAAGAACTAGCACCTGAATTGAGGGTACAAGACGGCTGATTATGGGGTGGGTGTGATCTTCAGAGCCTAGGGTAAACTAGGTTGGATAAAAAAAAAAAAGTTACTGTGTTTTTATTGGCAAAATTTTTGTTTTAGTTCAAGTTTTAGCTCAAGTTTTAGCTCAGGTAGTAAATTGGTTCCTGGAATTGGCCATACCATAGGGTGGTATCAATGAGCACCCGTAAATAAACAAAGTGAGGCTGGTCATTGGCAGATACATTCAGTATTGTGAGGATTTATCTGAATATGTTCACTAGTTTAAACTGGCAGTCTCTCGCTGGTAACCTGTAACCTCGTCAGTGGTTCATGTCCATCTATACACGCTAGCTAGTACTCATACCTTTACATGGGCCTACTTAAGTTCACTTATCTCGACTCCAAAAGAATACAATGCAGCAATCGCTTGAACTTATTTACACTTTTTGCTTTCTTTCGTTACTTTGTTTCTATAATCTAACCTATACTCACCTCTCACCTCTATAGCCTTCCAGTCTCCAACTTACTCAGTGTATCAAGCAAAACCCATGCAATCGAGTCGGGAGGGGGAATAAACATCTCGCCTTCGAACTTTTTGGAGGCACACATCTCTGCGACCCGCTTAACAGGGACCCACTGGGCATCAGCCAGCTCGGGGTCGTGGTCGAGGTGAATTTTGTGGGACTCGGGGCTGTCGTCTGCAATTTGTGCAAGGCATCCCAGCATAATGTTTGCTGGATAGGGCCATGGCTGTGAAGAATGGATAGATACGTGCCCAACCTTGACACCGGCTTCTTCAAGCACTTCACGCCGTACACAGTCCTCGACCGACTCACCAGGCTCGAGAAACCCA
This sequence comes from Wickerhamiella lipophila, assembly GCA_030582055.1. Classification (NCBI taxonomy): domain Eukaryota; kingdom Fungi; phylum Ascomycota; class Dipodascomycetes; order Dipodascales; family Trichomonascaceae; genus Wickerhamiella; species Wickerhamiella lipophila. Next base: position 6,866 of record JAKTWO010000088.1, on the reverse strand, counting down.
GCAAGGCAGCTGTACATTCCTGGAGGGAACCGCTTGCCCCTACCGAGTAGGATATTCTCGCCCTTGTGATCTAATACAGCCACGATAATCGAGTTATCTGTGCGTGGGAAGCAAACGTTAGAGATGCCCTGTTTAGTAGAACACTCGGCATTGCTGCAAATCATATGGTACCCTGCCAGGTCAGGCCCTGTTTTATGGCCGCACGCGGCACAAAATTTATTCCGGTTGATCCAATCGAGTGTGTGGGAAGCCTGGGCAAAGATAGCGGCACTCCTGCGGTCCAAGCGAGCCCCGAACTTGACGCTCCGAAAATCTTCCTGCTCTTTCTCAGGAACTTGAGCAAGATTGATTGCCCAGTAGCCTACGCCGGCACCCCTGGGGTGGTTGAGACCCTCTTGCGAGGGGTCAGCCCCGAGAAAAATGTGGACAGAGGAACTCAAGACTGGCTCCACCTGAGAGTAGCTAAGATAGTCAAACTCCCAACCTTTTGTGGCTTTCTTAACTTTGGGGTTTTGACGATAAAAAGCGACAAACCGCGTTGATGGGTGCTTTAGACTTTGGGTCAGAAAATCACTATCATCCCGCAGATAACTGAGTCTATTCAACGGATTACCTGAATAGTAAGTAATTGTTTCTTTAGGAAAAATCTTTGATAACATTGCAAGTGTTCGGATTGGGCAAGACGTTGTGAATGCAAGGTGAGAAGGGGGTAGCGGGGGGGTAGTGCTGACGAGCTACTGATGGGAATCCAGCAGTAGAGGTTCTCATTGGTTATGGAGCAGTTTTTGAGAGAAAAATGAGGTTTGGATATCGAAAAGTTGCTGTTCGACCATATTCTCAGTTTCGAGGGCAAAAAAACTGAGGTTTTGAGACATCAGTAGGCGAGTGGGAGGACGTCTAGCCGAGAACGAGACCGGGTTAAGGGGCCGCATATTCGCGTAATGATGACGGTATTTAGAGGCAGAAAAAAGCTGAAACCTACAAAGAGGCCTATATTATGTCCAAATTATCGGATAAATTTTTGAAGAGCAAGCCTCACAAGGCCAGGTCATTTTAGTATAGAACGATTAAATCATGATGATCTAAGAGGTGCATCAAGATGAGATCATGAATACAAAGTCTTGTTGAAATCGGTAGCGCATAATGTGCACCCTTAACCTCGCTAAACAGCCTGCCTCGGTTCCACGCTCCTGTCAAGGTCCGCGGAGATACGATATCAAGTGATTCATCATAGCTGTGCTTTTCATATTTATCACCTGGAAACTGCTTGGACTTGGTTGGACGCGAAAAAAAAACAACCCTCACCGAATCACCTCTATATAGCTTATCTATAAAGACACTACTTTGGACTCGTTCTTAGCTGGGTTCTATACCGAGCAGGTACTTTGACATACGGTAGGGCCTGAAAGGGTACGAATAGTTTTGCTTCCCGGTGATAATTGGTCTGTGTGGGCGCAGGAAGGGTGGCAGATTTGGGTGCTGTTTCTGAGCCCAAAAGAAGCCTGGAGCAGCTTGTTAGCCAGTTAATGGTTCCACAGCTCCATAGGTCTATAATATATTTATTAAGACTATTACTATGCTTTATGGACTATCACTCCCCGGGTTTCATTGCCTTGGGGGGGTTTTTTTTTTTTTTCCCATTTTATAATGCCGCACAGTTTCTATATACCAGACAAAAAATGCATCGCTACCCTAAGCAAAATGTTTTCAACGTGATCTTTAGAGCCTACGGGTCTTCCATCTGGACCTCGGCTCACTCAAAATTTTGCTTGTCGAATCTTGTCATCTCATCGGCAAAGCCTTACAGATGTGCCGGCATGCCGCTGCAAATTAACTGTTTGTAGTCAGAGCGACGGTACCCACATCGCCTAGGAAACGATGTGCTATGGGGTCATCTAAAGAATAATTTGGGGTCGAAACAACCAGCTGAAAAATGAAAATCCAAAGTGGGAGAGTGTGATCGAAAGCCCAATTAGATGAGAGAAATATATGTCCTCGACGGTTTCAATGGTTTGAAATGAAATCAAATTTTTTAGCGAATGACACAGTACTGAACTAAAGAGCAAGGAGACACACACACAGTTGGTTCAACGAGAGATGGTACTGCGGAGGGCGGCCACATCGCATGACTTTAGGCCTGGAAGTAATATGATGTGCGGCTGAACAGCAAATAACGTACGTTTTTTTACACGTGGACCGGTGTAAATCGTAAAGACTACTGGAGAAATCATCATATTGAAGATACAAGGCCACACAGAGGGATGCTCGCCTCTGCGCAAGCTGTAACGTAGCTTTAGAGAAACTATACTGCAGTGACTCCGAGGGTCTGAGGGTTTCAAACTGTGCATTGGTCTATTCCCACTTACAAATGGTCGATGCTTTCTCATAAGTAACGGATTCCATAGCCACTTTCAAGACTGCTACAAAACTGCAACTTTAATTGACACATGCAAGGTCCTTGATAGGTCAAGGCGGGCGTCGCCCGCCTTGAAAAGATCATCTACAAAATAAAGATGAGCTTCAGGAACCGCCAGGAACCAATTTAGCTACAGGAACTTGCGGCACTGACTCAATTGAGATTGGGTTTAATATACAGTCTCGTAATGCCTCGCCTGATGAAAGGTGGAGAAGGGGGTTTAATTTTGGTGTATTTTAGTAATTAACAGGTCAATAAACCTAGGCGCGCCTGGCAGGCGCATCTTCATATTAAAAATTAATAAAGGCAGCTTTTAGTCGTGGCCAAAATCCTCCTCTGGTGCAGTGTTTGCACACCGGCTTGGGTGCCATTCCCGATTTGAAAAGAAGTGCCCAGAGTCTTTTTAATGGGCGGTGGGGCAGGTTACAAATGCCTCTTCCCCCACCCTGGTACTTTACGCTAAATTTTGTCTGGGGGCTACTTGGAGGCCGGCGTCAGTGGCTATCACGTTCTGCGCGAAATCGTAGTGGTTTCTGTTTGATATTGCGCCATCCATCAACGTTGATTTCAAGAGGGAGATCGAAGGGGGGCATCGAGGTGCATGTTGGGCGGATCTCTTGGCGGGTGAGCGCACAGCGCCTGGCTTGCCCGTTTGGGAATGCTGACCCGCTTGAATTACACAAAGCGGTAGCGACGACTAGTAGTAAATTGGAGTTTATAGGGATACACACAATAATCTTTACAGTTGAGTTTTTTGCTCTGATTACCGAGAACTACTTATGTGCCTGAGTGTTGCGGTGCATAGGAGGGTCATGCAGAAGTCATGCAGAGGGCATGCACAGATATTAGAAATTTAGTTAAGGGATCGACTCATGCATATCGCTAAAGCGTGCTAACTCGATCTAAAGTATTCAGAAGATGAGGAAGTAGTAACCAAAGCAAGCCAATTTTATCGCTGAAAGAATGTGTAATTCGTAAAAAAACGGGAAAACCAACTAAACCGCTTTTACAGATTTTTTTTTACAAAAGTGAGAAATTGTTGCTTGCGTGATCTGCGCTATTTTTTTGGGGGGTTTTTTTTTTAAAAGGCTTAGCTGTAAAAATGCTTGAGGGTAAGATCCTCGGTAGTTTAGCTTACTGGAAATCACCCAACTATTAGCAAACTAGTTTAATACAATCCAGGATATCATGAAGAATTAATCCCACGCAATGCGCCAGGTTATCGCCAAGCTTAGGTGCTGGGTACGCACATTGGTCTGCGCAAACGACAAAAAAAAAAACAAATTTCATGCAACCTGTAAAGTACGCTCTAATATTTCAATTGTTGCAGTGTTTTTAAAAGCGCTTATTCTACACAAAAATCATTTAATGTGATTTTGGGAGCGTATTTAGCATATGTTGGACCGCCCGATGCTGCTGTATGCATCATGTACGATGCACCATGTACGATTCACGCCTGCATCAATAAGCGAGGATGGAGGCGTTACGCGCAGGGAGCTTTATATATGCGCCAGGGGTCAAATATCCAATTTCACACCGTATGAACATTTTGGCCCTCGCAGTCTCGCTCCTCGTTGGGCGCGCCACGGCTCAAATACTCAATCTTGCTGATGCTGTTCTGGCGGCGGGTAGTGACCTTGATAGCGCGCTCACCGGTAGTGGCTTTATGCTCCCTGGTGCTGCCGCAGCCCGTTTCTCTTCCTACCAGCGTGCCTACGAGTCCTACCAGTCCGGCATCGCTTCAATAGATGCATTCTCCGGCCCTCAGATTGACGGAATTGTCGATGTTAACGCCCAGTTGGTCCAGATCCTCGAAGATCTTGCTCACGCTAGTAAGTTGTTTCTCCTCCCAGCGATTAACCTGGCCCCAGCAGTCAATAATCTTAATCGCGAGGTTGGCGCAGAGTTTGTTTACTTGGCCCCTCGTCTTGCCACCATTGACTGTTCTCGTATCAATGATGTCGCAAGTATTAATTCTGATCTTTTCGATAAGTTCACCAACCTCCAGGAAGAGTCCTGGATTGGTCCCTTTTTGCATTTCACAAACCCCTGGACTACTATTCCTTACTGTACCAGCACTGCTGCCTCTTCCACATCTTCATTTACCACCAGCAGCGTGATTATCCCCTCATCTTCCCGTGCATCTAGCGTCATTTCCAGCTCCGCTGCTTCTAGCTCTCGTGCCACCAGCTCCGCTGCCTCTGGTACCACTGCCGCTACTTCATCTCCTGCCAACAGTGCAGCTATTGTCAGATCTTCCTCTAGTGGTTCAGGCGCTGGTTCCAGTGCTCGCGCTCCTGCCGCTACCCCTTCTTGCTCACTTGTTTCCATCAACAATGGCCCTGCCAACCCCGGTCTTTCTGCCCTGGGTAATGCCATGCTCAAAGCCGGTAGCGCTGCTAACAGCGCTCTCACACACACTGGATTCCAGCTTCCTGGTGTACCCCAGGCCAACTTTTTGCTTTATCAAGCTGCCTACCAGGCTTACCAGGCTGCGCTTGTGACGACCCCCTCTTTCAGCAACGCTGATATCAAGCAGGCTGTTGATATCAGTGCTCAGCTTGTTGAGATCCTTGAGAATCTTGCCGATTCGAGCAGCTTGTTCTTGAGCCCTATTACCCTTGCTGTGGCAGTGAACGCGCTAAACCTTGAGGTCGGCGCCGAGTTTATCTTCTTGCAAAGACGTTTGTCTACTATTGACTGCGGGATTGTCAATGATTTGCGTGACCAAAACTCCCTATTAAACGATCAGTTCAGCCATCTTGCCTTGCAGGCTTGGATCAGTAACCTCTTGCACTTCACCAACCCTTGGACCACTTTTGATGTCTGTGATCCCCAGACTCAGACTGCCTGCCCTGTGATCAGCACCTCGTCTCAGCCCTCGGCAACAGGCGCTGTTACTACCAGTACTCCTGGTGCTTCTTCCGCAGCACGTTCTAGTTCTACCCCTGGCGCTTCGGGTGCTTCCAGTGCATCTGCTGGTGCTTCGTCTGCCACTCAATCTGCATCTGGCCCTGGTGCTTCTGGCGCTTCTGGTGCCTCCACTGCAACTAATTCTGCTTCTGCGCCGGGCTCTGCCGCTTCTAGAGCATCTGCCGGCGCGTCTAATGCTTCTGGTGCATCGCGTTCTAGCTCCACCCCTGGTGCTTCTGGCGCTTCTGGTGCCTCCACTGCAACTGGTTCTGGTTCTGCGCCGGGCTCTGCCGCTTCTAATGCTTCTGGTGCATCTGCCGGTGCTTCCACTGCCACTGGCTCTGCTTCTGGTCCTGCCGCTTCTAGAGCATCGGCCGGCGCGTCTAATGCTTCTGGTGCATCGCCTTCTAGTTCCACCCCTGGTGCTTCTGGCGCTTCTGGTGCCTCCACTGCAACTGGTTCTGGTTCTGCGCCGGGCTCTGCCGCTTCTAATGCTTCTGGTGCATCTGCCGGTGCTTCCACTGCCACTGGCTCTGCTTCTGGTGCCACTAGTGTGGCCTCTGGCGCTGGTTCCAGTGCTCGCGCTCCTGCCGCTACCTCTTCTTGCTCACTTGCTTCCATCAACAATGGCCCTGCCAACCCCGGTCTTTCTGCCCTGGGTAATGCCATGCTCAAAGCCGGTAGCGCTGCTAACAGCGCTCTCACACACACTGGATTCCAGCTTCCTGGTGTACCCCAGGCCAACTTTTTGCTTTATCAAGCTGCCTACCAGGCTTACCAGGCTGCGCTTGTGACGACCCCCTCTTTCAGCAACGCTGATATCAAGCAGGCTGTTGATATCAGTGCTCAGCTTGTTGAGATCCTTGAGAATCTTGCCGATTCGAGCAGCTTGTTCTTGAGCCCTATTACCCTTGCTGTGGCAGTGAACGCGCTAAACCTTGAGGTCGGCGCCGAGTTTATCTTCTTGCAAAGACGTTTGTCTACTATTGACTGCGGGATTGTCAATGATTTGCGTGACCAAAACTCCCTATTAAACGATCAGTTCAGCCATCTTGCCTTGCAGGCTTGGATCAGTAACCTCTTGCACTTCACCAACCCCTGGACCACTATTGAAAGCTGCGATCCTCAGACTCAGACTGCCTGCCCTGTGATCAGCACCTCGTCTCAGCCCTCGGCAACAGGCGCTGTTACTACCGGTACTCCTGGTGCTTCCTCCGCAGCGCGTTCTAGTTCTAACTCTGGCGCTTCGGGTGCTTCCCGTGCATCTGCTGGCCCTTCCTCTGCATCGCGTTCTGCCTCTTTCCCTAGTGCTTCTGGTGCTTCCTCTGCTACTGGAACTGCATCCAGCCCTGGTGCTCCCAATGCTTCTGGTGCCTCCGGTGCTTCCACTGCTACTGGTTCCGCGTCTAGCCCTGACGCCTCTGGTGCTTCTGGTGCTTCCACTGCCACTGGTTCCGCGCCTAGCCCTGATGCTTCCAACGCTTCTGGTGCTTCTGGTGCTTCCACTGCCACTGGTTCCGCGCCTAGCCCTGATGCT
>JAKTWO010000087.1:0-12010 GCA_030582055.1 Wickerhamiella lipophila | reverse complement strand
TCTCCAACCGGGTTCATTTAATCAGAGTGATACTGCTGGCTCGCCATGAGCTAATCGCGCCATTCAGAAAGGAATTTTTGGATCTTTGTAGCTTATTTATTCTTTTTTTAACCAAATTTTTCAAACAATTATCTTCCCATATGGGTCTGCGCCTTTGGGGTTCCAAGCAGAACTCATCTCAGTTATACCATAGCCATTAACAGCCCCTCATATAAGGGAAATGTCGACAAGGCAGCTTATCTGTTGAGCGAGAGACATGCACCGCACTCGATTTTACCATTTTGAGGATTGTCTTTACTACGGGGTATTCGTTCACCAATGGCGACTTTGCCAATACAAGAACATCTGGGTGCAAGTTTATACTATAAGTATGACACCGGACAGTTTTGCGGTAAAGTAATACGGAATAGTAGAGCTTTATGATGGGATCGAGCCTATAAGGGCTCACCTTTAGATACTTACTAGCTAGCGAGGGCTGGCCTTGGATGTAAGTCATTAGCAGCCAATATTTGCAGGATAGAATGCTTTTCATAGTGATTGAGAGCTTACTTTTGTTTTCACTACGGGAAACGTTCCTGTATCACCTTTAGGACGCTAAATGGTGGCGTGTTGCATCCATCAACTGATGCAAGATAAAGGTGCAAACATGTAAAGAGAGTTTCACGACCTCACTCAACAAAAATGTTGGTATACGTTCGATTAGTGCCGCCAAATCCAGATTGGTCTCACCCTTGGGGTCTCTGAATAGGACTCCTGGTCGAATCGGCGCTGAACGAAGGCGCCCAGTGATCAATTCAGGCAGAAAAGAAGCTTCGTACTTGGAAAGTGATTGCATGTTAATTGTGCCCACATGCTCCCGTGAAGAAGCTCCCAAAGGGTGATTCATTCAGTGAATGGGGTTATTGCCTGCATAAAATTGGTGAAAGTCTCGACGGCCAGATAGAATGATTTCTTTTTAGTCTCAATGCTCTTGCCTTCTGTACTTGGGATAGAATTTCCAAGGGATAATACAAATCACACATCAAGATAGCTTGAATGCACCACCTCAACCTCTTGCTTTCTCATCGCCACGACCTTCCGCCACAACAGTGTGTCTGCCTTGGTCTTTGCACTTGACGTATGTGGGCAGAAGATGAGTTCGATCTAGAGGATATCGTCTACAGAAATGATCCTGCCAATGCTAAAGCCCAAATACAGAAAGCATTGATAGAAGCTAGTCAGAATAATGATGCCGAGCGCATTTCTGAAATTATGGGCAACCCAGAAGCATCAGAACTTATTGATATTAATGAAATGGATGAAGCGGGAACAACACCAATACTATACGCATGCTGTTACTCTTCAGAAAATGCCGTTGTTGAGCTGCTTCGGAACGGCGCAGATGTTAATGCTATTGATTCAAATGAATGGTCACCGCTGATGTGGGCTGTGCAGAATAACTCTCTTTCAATTGTTAAGAGATTAGTTGAACAAGGTGCGGATGTTGGCTACAAGACTAGCACAGGGCGCAGCGCTACGTTGATGTGCCTCCATGGGAGCACGGTATTTCAATTCTTTGCATCGCGGCAGCTAATTGATGACACGGGACCCTCGTTTTATACTGCTGCAAGCGATCCTACTGATGAAGAAGCACAATTTCAAGAAAAGTTGGATGCCAGCAGCCGCGCTTTGGGGATCCAGTTTCAAGGGTTTGAAGAGGCTCCCTTACCAATAATTGAGGAACAACAAGATGATTTCGAATGGAATATCAATCACCAGCAATTTGTAGTACCGCCACGACTCTTTCCCCAGCTCTTGGACCTTGTGGTCACTGAGAAAGTCCCCTTCCAGAAATCTGGTCAGCCGCTCGCCGCAAACACCTTGTTCTTGACTATACGCTACTATTGCTATGAACCTAATGAGCAGGCACTGGTAGGACTTGTTTCTTCGGTGATTCAGCGCATCACTAAAGTGTCGCAAACCGAAGACCTCAAAGTATTGACCTATTGGCTTGTTAATGTGCATGCTCTGTGGTTTTATCTACAGCGGGATCCAAAAACTAATAGTGAGACCTCGACTTTTCAGGAATCTCTCAAAAACCTACTCACCAGTCTTTACAACCGTGTTCTAGAGGTAGCACAACAACTTATCCAGCCACTCATTAAACCTTGCATTCTCGACTATGAAAATATTCCAGGGATTGGTAGTATCAAATATCGTGGTGATTGGTCGCTGTGGCGTAAACGCGAGTCCCCAGTTGACGATACGCCCAATATATTACCACCAAGTTTAGATGCATTGCGCAAGCCTGCCCCGCGTCGAATAACCTCCGTACTCTCCAGTTTACTGCTTGTTTTGCAAATGTACAGCGTACATCCCGTACTGATTCAGAGCCTTTACTCACAATTGCTCTACTGGCTTGGCGCAGCTCTATTTAATTCCATCCTCAAAAACCACAAGTACATGGCCCGAGTTCGTGCTATGCAGATACGGCTCAATATCTCCAACTTGGAAGATTGGGCTCTCAGTAATAATACCCGGCCTCAAGATGACGCTTTACACCAGGGTCCACCCACCTACAAGTCGCTGGATCAGCTATGTCGCGTTCATTTTTCATGTGTTGCCGAGATCCTACAATGGTTGCAATGCTTTAGCGGCTTTGGCACTGATTTCACCAATGTTATAGCCACTATGCAGGAGCTCAAGGAACTTAATCCCAAACAGCTACTATTTGCCGCGAAGCATTACCGCAGCGAGATTAACGAGCCCTCCTTGTCAAAGGAGTATAAGGAATACCTTCAAGATCTGGAACAGCATTACGAATCCGCTGCAACCAAAAATTCTCACGAAAAGTCCAAAGATTTAGTACTCCTCAACACCCCTCCCATTGTATCATACGACATCTACCTCGATGTAGAGGAAGAGCTCGATATACATCTCCCCACTTTCAAAGAAATGTTATGGTATTGGGGCGGTGGATCTGATGGTACTGATGTGGCCAGTGGCCACTATTTCAAGCCTAGCGTACCTGCTGAAATAAGTGATGCGTTAGACGTGGTTGAGAGCAAAGAGATGAATATATACGATCCATTGGATATGCCAAGTTTAGCGAGTGGGCAGGGTCATTGGGGAGAGGAAAGTTGAAAGGGAGTCGGCCGATGAGTGAGCGCCGAGCCCCCGAAAAATCGTATTTAAGATGTGACCTAGGATCGAGAGTAACCCCATTGGCTTACGGCACATAAGTAAATTATTGGCCATCAATAGCTCTACGTAGATAGCATCAATTATGTCTATATAAACAGGGTGCTCTGTTGCGGGCCTTAGGAGATGGCCCACTGGTTAATGTTATTATTGCGTTATGGTCAAGTGTCTGAACTGTGTTCTATTGTGGGTCAAATGCGCTGACCTACTAGTTAATGGTCAAGTTTGCGATATAGACCAGTATAAATTCCGGGGATTTATTACGGACTTGAGCTGTGAGGAAGGGAGGCTCTGATCAAGCTCTCTAGAATGAAACGATATCTCACATGGTGTATGCGTACACAAGAGGAATCTGCTACGGGTGAAGCACTAGAAGGAAGCCTCCGTTACGGCAGAAGAACCAGACTGAGAAGAATGTACTGTGGCGGGGCCTTAGCTGATAAGTAGGTTTACACCGAGGTAGCCTTATAGGCGATAACTGTCTCCTTGATATCGCTGAACCCTCAGTGTGCGCTAGAAGTTATCAGCTCTAGTCAATATATCCCTGTGACCAGCTACAAGCTTCAATCACATGATCTTCCTTATCTGAAACACGCTCTCTTAGGGGTTAGTGAGGATTGCACAATACGGTAGGTACCACTATAACTAGATCTAGTGAACAGTCATCTTGAACTAGCTCATTGGACCCACAATAGAGCATACTTAAATAACTTATTAACTCAATTTATCTCGACCTGGGCGCGCAACCAATTGCGCATTTACAAAACCACTGGCTTCTCACACGCACATACACCCCACTGGATACCACCACCTAAGCAGCCCTCAATTGTATGGACTTCAAAGCTCTACAGGATGAAGCAGAGCTAGCACTACGTCAAGCAGATCCCTTATGTGCTGAATCAAACATTTTTTATGAAAAGTGCTGTCGCAATAGCGAGCACGCGCTCGTGCTGTGGGCAAAAGCGGAGTTCTTCCAAGAGGCGTTTCAATCGCAGCTTCAAGTGATGGGAAATGCATATATTCTACTAAATCATACTATAAAAGGTGCTGAAGACTCATCCAAGGACTCACTGGCCCGGCTATCCCGATCCGACGAGGCACTTAGAGCGTTGCTGGACATGCTCCAAAGAACACGACTTGAGGATGGCAGGACACTATATAGTTTTGTCCACGAATCCGACATCAAAAACCTACAGTCTCAAGTCTTGGACCTCACTGAAAAGCTGAAATCAAGCTCACATCTTATCAAGCTACCGGCTCAAGTGCAGCGCGAAATCTCAGGCTTGAGAGACACAATACCAAGGGTCAACTCGCCCAATATTGTCAAAGAGCTTAATCACGCGTTTCTATCTATCACCACCCAAGTTCAGAACATGGCAGAGCTGCTTGAATCGATAACGCGCCATTATGACCTGTGTAGCGAGGCAAGAACCCTTACAGACCAGTTTGAAATCGAGCAGGTAGGCCAGGTACTTCAGCAAGACCGGTTACAGCTCGAAGATGCCCTAAATGCCCTTCATGCTCATTATAACCTAGCCGAGAACTACCATAAAATGGCGCAGAGCGCAACTGCAGACCTTGAACAACTAATTGCTGATTTTCTCGTTTTTTTCAACAAAACCGATATATTTATCCAACAAAAACTTCGCGTTTATATTGATCAGCTTGAAGAACGCAATTTCCAGCTTAAGCAGCGAACTGGTGATGTTGAACGAGTTATTGATGAAGTCAATGGCCTGTGCGAGTATTACAAGCTTTTTAAACAGGGCTTTGTCGCATTGCAGCAAGAAAAACAACGGCGTGACAAGTACCACACGCAAATGGCTGCATTGGTTAAAGAGGTCAATGCGAAAATGTCGCTGCAATATCAACAAGAGCTCAATATGCGCACAGAATTCATTCAGAAATATGGTGATTATTTGCCTAATGATATTTGGAGTGATCTCTACGAGGCCCCAAGATTACATGTGTTGAGGGAGCGCTTCAATTGCGGAGTAGCACGTACACAAGAGACTGAGCCAGGAGAGGTTGTTCTTGGAGCTGACACTTCTGCACATAGCAGCGATTAAGCTACTTTCAGGATGCCGTATAGCGTATGTTATTTATTTAAACATTAATCAGAAAGGAAACTCCAGGACAGTTGCCAGGGCACGAGGTTATACATATATACAGGGGCCTGTGTGATTGTTGGCCCGATTTTTGACAATCAAATCTACTCATATCTACCCTCAACGTCACTAAATTCTCGCCTCAGCTCCTCTAAGCTCATCTCTCGCCTCTTTTTCTCACCCCGCTTCTTGACGCTAATCGTCTTATTAGCCACCTCTTTATCGCCTACAACCAGCACATAGTTGGGATGCAGCTCTGCGACTCTTCTTAGTTTACCACCTAAAGGCTCTGCTTGTGCAAATAATTCGACATCATAAGTCTGTGGGTACAAAGGTACCACTCCCTCTTGGTTTATATTGCGCAATGAATCCGATATAGCTTGTGCATAATCCAAGTGTGCATCGCTTACTGGCAAGATCACAGCTTGATAAGGGCTCAGCCAAAATGGCCATTTACCCTCAAAATGGTCAATAAGCATAGCCATAAACCTCTCAAAAGAGCCAAAGACAGCACGATGCACCATGACAGGGACGTGCTTTTGCTGATCGGGACCATCATATTCAAGCCCAAATTTGATTGGCAGGTTGAAATCCAGCTGAATGGTGGCGGTTTGGTGTCTCTTACCGTGCTTATCCACTACCATGAAGTCAATCTTGGGGCCGTAAAATGCACCATCACCTTCGTTGACACAGTAATTACCATAAGTACTCAGGACTTTGCTTAAATCACTTTGGGCCTTTGTCCAGAGGCTCAAATCACCGATGTATTCCTCGGGCCTTGTACTCAGCGTCATAGTGTACTCAAGACCGAATACACGGTAGATGGTATCTACCAATTTAATCGAGCTAGCAATTTCGTTTGAAACCTGCTCTGGAGTACAAAATATGTGACCATCATCCTGGTGAAATCGCCGAACGCGCGTAAGGCCGGAAAGAGCACCAGAGGCTTCGTTACGATGGAGAGGTGACAAGTCGCTCAGCTTTACCGGCAAATCCCTGAAGCTACGTTCCTGGCTTTTGAAAATTAGGCAATGGCCAGGGCAATTCATGGGCTTCAGAGAGTACTCAAGGTCCAGCTCTCCCCCATCATCCACGTTATGGCCATGTCCATTACAGACCCCAAACATATCATCTTTGTAGTGTTCCCAGTGGCCAGATATTTTCCAGAGCTCTTTACGATAGATTTGTGGCGTTACCACCTCCGAGAATCCATAATTATGCATTTGGGCTCGTACAAAAGCAGCCATTTTTTGAAAAACTCGGGCGCCCTTTGGCAAAAAAAAAGGTGTTCCAGGACTATACGGATGGCTCAGATATAGCTTCTGGGAGTGATTTCTGACACTTATCAGAGAGCTTGTCACAGTACCTATTCTGGTGCTTGCCATAGTACTTGCCCTCCATGTGCAAGCAGCACCCCTGATCACCATCAGCTACTTAGTCAAGAAATCAAAGGAAGTTTCGATGTACGCAATGGTGTGCTCCTCCAGTATGTAGAGATTCGCTGAACCATTCACAGAAAGCTGGCTAGAATTGAGGAAAAGCTGCTTTATTCTCAAGCATAAATTGCGATGAAGTGTGCAAAGGTACCGGTCGAGTATACCACTGGCAGTCGATGGGTCCGTCGAAGGAATCAAGCTTGTACGGATGAGCTCAAACCTATTCAGCCAAATAATCAAAGCGGGCCAAACATCTAGTGGTGGGTTATCATCCAATTTGAGCCACAGTAGGCGTATCTTCTCATCGAGATCCCTGAGTTGATTCATTGATGACGAGTGTCAAGAGCCTAGACCTAAGTGCTTCCGTACTGGTAGTATAACTCGAATGGTGTTGGTGCTTAGAATAACTATAAATAATTGCTCACTACTTACCAGAACTTACTTAGTATAACGAATACGATCAATACGACCAAAACCGCAATAATAGCATAAGTGATAACCTTGTTTGCGGCCATACGCCGTGCCATTGTCCGCAAAGTGCGTAAGCTACGATCAATATTGGAATCGGCTTCATGCAGCGTATTCCTGCTGTTCTCTATCTGCTCGCGTTGGCCACGAAGATCATTCAGAATCGACGCGCCAATGAACTCGGTCTCATTGGCAACGCGCTGGCTCTCACGTAGCCGATCACTGCTACGCTCAAGGCTTTGCTGCCCGCTCAGGAGCTGCTGGCGTTGCGAAGACCCCACATCGGTGACGCTCTCACTATTAGAAGAGCGAGAATCAAATAGAGCACTGCGATCGGAAGAGTTTGTCAATTGACGCTTGAATTTATCGATAGAGCTGCGGTACCCGCGAAGCTTAGCGTTATATGGTGCTCTCTGACCAGAGGGAATCGACTGAATTTCAAGAGCCAGGTTGTCGAGAATCTCGTATCCTTCGTCAATTAAACGATCAACACCTTCAATTCCATCGTCTATCCGAGCTTTGATGTCATCTTGAACAGTTAAAAACTCTCTTTCGTATCCTTCAAAGCGCTCTGTTTCTGGTAATGAGATTGGCATTGTGGTGGCTTGAGCGACAGTGTGTGCTCTGTCAAGTGGTTGGTAGCGAGGGTACGATAATGTGCGTAAGGTTTGCTTGCAGCAGTTAGAGTTCTTTATATGACTAATCATGCGGGGGTGCTCGTGGGGTTTTAAATTGTGTTGCGCTCTAATGACCCAGACTCTTAGAGGCAGGAGAGAAACAAACATATAGACTACTGGTGACTACTTTCACTTTATAGACTATTGGTTACTAGCTTTAACTTTATAGGCTACTGGAGACAAAACTCCCTCGGACTCGCCCCTTGTCCAGGCAATGGGTGATGTCACGGCTCGCTCGCTAACCAAGCGTCCACGCTTGGCCTCTGGCGAAAACTCATTCGGCCGGGCTAATGGATGGATTGGAATGGAATCTGGCCTGGAAGCAACACCCACCATGCAGGAACTGATGACCACCCTACGAGGAGTCCAAGACGATGGCAAACCGTCTGTGGGCCCAAACAATCACTGCCAGTGCATCCCCTAGCAAGGCACAGCAGCTTCAAGCCATTATTAACGCTTTAGCAGACACCCAGGGGTACACCAAGCTCCCCACTGCCTGGCATTATGAGCTCTACGACACGCTCGCTCATATGCGAGCCCAGAATCAGGAGCCTCCACCATCAAGACCCAGGAGCTGGCTGAAAACCCATCCAGGAACTCATGCGCGCCTCCGTGGTCACGGAGAACAAGCTTGCCGAGACCAACCAAATGAACTCGACACGTGCCAGAACAATGTGAAGGGGCACTTCACTAATAAGAAGCCCGACAAGTGGGTTAGCAAACCCGCTTACGAGGAGTCTGAAGCAGTCGACCCAGACTGAGCAAAGCGTGGAACTCTGTGCTCTACCTATTGCGCTTGGTGCCCGCGTTGATACCACTAAAACCTATAAGATCGCGTGCAGCAATATCACAGATTATAGTACCCTGAGGTTTGTGTACTTTCACTACGAGTGGTTCGCATTGATGCCATACGAGCCTCTCACAAAGAAACAGCGTGCTGCGAAGGCCCGTCAGGCGTGTGAACTCCAACACAGCCCCGCTACCAATTAATGCGTTTAAACGTGTACATTGGAACGTGAGATGAAGCAAGGATAAACTGAAAGCCTTGCTTACGCTGCCAGAGGTAATTGGGTTTATTCGACCTCATTCTTTTACAGGAACCCCCAGAGGCACTATTAGCGTCCCTTAAAATAGTTCCTGAAATTGTCTGGACAGTTCATTCTACTAGATCTCCAGACCCAAGGCCCTAGTGGTTACCTTGGAAAGAAACGGATTGCCCTGGTTTACCTTCATCCAGGACTCGGCCCTCGAGGTACCGACTTTATCACCATGAACATCCAAGGAGTGGAGGTGATAAAATATTTAATGATACCACCAGCAGATTGCAACCCGACCCCATGAGGGCAATAGATCAAAACGGTTGCGCACGCAAATTGAAACTTTGGGCCCAGACTCGCTTGTGCTGGCTAGGGATTTTAACTTGCACGACCCCAGATGGACTAAATAAATGAGAGTTGAATCTAATACTGACCCGTTCCAGCTCAAATCTTAGCTTAACGAAAGCTCCCTCCATGTTCACCACTATTCCCGCAGCTACAGAGCGGTAATACAGCTCACCCGGTACCTACAAAAGGCGGTTCACGTGGCCTGCCCAAAGGTGTGCGATGACCATTGGGTCCAGCAAGGGTGGAAAAAAGATGTCAAGCAGCGATATAAAGTTGCCAAAGATGCGCGTACGGCACTGGACCGTGGGGATACAAAGGCTAACTCGCAGGCTTATACCCACGGATATGAAGGGCTCGACGCTGCGCTGAAGAAGGCCAACAGAGAGTTCAAGAGCTTTTTCAAGCCGCCGATGAAAGCTGGATTGATTCTTCCGCTCAAAACGCAGACTAGTGACATGGCTCACAACCCCATGGAGAAAGCCGAGGCGTTCAAGATTGCCTTTTTCCCTCCCACCAAGAAGCACAGTGCCAAGACAGACACCATCATAATAGCAACTGCCTAAAAGCTACCGTTCCATTTCTCTTATCAACACGCTGAGCAAGATCCTAGAGAGGATGATAGCCGCTAGGCTAGAATGCTTCATAGCGCCCAAATTACCTACTATTCCTTAGACTATTTGACACTAACTTTCTCTACATAGACCATGGTTACTCACATTTACTTGATGGTCCTGGTCCTTAGCCACAATATTAGCCGCATCCTTGTACCCCCGCAAGCCATCTGTTTGGCCACCATTACGGCATGATACCCCACTACACTTCAGGCGACCTAGCCCCTCACTGGCCACCATTACGGCATGATACCCCACTACACTTCAGGCGACCTAGCCCCTCACTGGCCACCATTACGGCATGATACCCCACTACACTTCAGGCGACCTAGCCCCTCACTGGCCACTATACCCCACCACATGTGGGGGGACCCTGCCCACCTTTTGCTGAATTCGCCACGTTTGCCACATCTATGACAACCAAAATGTGGCAAATTCAGCCACAATTTCCGCCACTTTTGCCACTTTTGCCACTTTTTTCCGCTAAAACTTTGGGCAAACGAGAGCCAATCATTTGCTGACTAAAATATGATTTTTGCTTGTTTTTAAAACAAAATCTACGAGTTTGATATTTCTGCAAGATATATTAGGTTTTTTTAAGATAAGTTTTTTTCTAGATATGGTTTTCATGTGGCTGATTCAGCCACTGATTGGCTCTCCGACGCCCTTTTTGTGGCGTAAAATGTGGCGTGATTTGCCACATTTGTGGCGTGTTGTGGCTGGACTTGTGGCGCAATTTGCCACATTTCAGCTGTTTTAGAAGTGGAGAATGTGGCGTATTGCGGCTGGATTTGCCACATTTGACCTGTTGTCGATGTGGCATATGTGGCGTAACGTGGCTGGATCTGCCACATTTTGGTTGTCATAGATGTGGCAGACGTGGCGAATTCAGCAAAAGGTGGGCAGGGTCCCCCCACATGTGGTGGGGTATTCTGGCCAGTGAGGGGCTAGGTCGCCTGAAGTGTAGTGACGACAATGTGGCGAATATTGGGAACAAGATCACCATCAAGAAGTGGTGAGGCATCAAGGATCTATCGTGGAATCCCTAGACAGAAAAGATTGGAACAACAAACTAAATAACCAAAATCGAGCACAAATTATCAGCTACCTCCTAGCAAGAGAACACAATGGAGGGCTGAGGTGTCAGAAAATCCCCAATGGTGGACAGAAAGCAGTAGAATAATGATCCTGAAAACTTAAATTGAACATCTCGACCCTGAAATCTCCATTTTTACTAACAGGAATGCAATGGAAGCAGTAAGACCCTCTCGTGTTACCAACCCGTACGTCAAGCGCGCAATAAGTGACTTCTCAAGTCAAAACAGAGTAGGCAATAATAGTCTATATAGTAATATTTAGTAGACAATAGTCTTTTCAGCTATAATCTAGTCCATCGAAGCGTCGTGTCGACTACCCCGCGGAAGTATCTCTCGTGTAGGGAGATCTTGCCAAATGACAGAATAAACGGCACATACTGCTTTATTTTATGCTGAAGCTACTAAAAAGACTGCAAGAGTGGTGATCAATGACGCCAATAAGAATTTTTGGGCCACAGTGGTCTCTGGCGGCGAGGAGCGTCGCCGAAAGCAGAGCTCTCAGAAAATGCTGCCCTGCGGGCCCGCAAAGAACTAGTAGCCCAGCTTTGCTACGTCATTTCCCCTGTTAAAATGACCACAATATGAATAAGGATGAGAGCCCTGCCTAACCCAACCTGAAAGAAATCGGCGAACGAATTTCCGCCGCTCATGGTCTCACCATGAAATACCACAGCTTGTCGCTCCCTCGCAAGAGCCACGTGAATGCTTGGCTTAACAGCACGAAGCCTGCTGATTTTGGGTAATGGATGTCCAGGACTGGTGCATCTCTCAAGCAGCTCAGCTGTGGCCCCTGGTTCTTTGGCTGATTTCCTCGATTCCTGCCTCAGTGACCCTTAAATTACTACAATATACTGACCACAAGCAGGCTATTGAACTCTGTATTGACCCTTTCGAGATATATACCAGGGTCAATGGTAGTCGCACAGGACAAAATTTCGTGCAAGATCGAGGCCGACTACAAGGCGTTTTATTACGTCTCCATAAATGATTTGAATCATTAGCGCATCCCGATTATGCCTCACGAGCTACATACTTCCAAGCAGCATAA
>JAKTWO010000086.1:0-12122 GCA_030582055.1 Wickerhamiella lipophila | reverse complement strand
CGAATCCCGTACTACCCAGAGCACAAGAGGCGATCAACGAACTCAAAAACTGGTATCTGATACCAAGTTCACCGGGGCGGCGCCCCCAATGTATATAGCCGAGAATTCACCGGTGGATCGCAACGCGTCTGAAACTCAATCTGATACAGTGAACACGAACTCGTGAAATTAGCTTATTTTATAGTAGCTGTGTGCTTTCATAGACGCAGTCAATTGAGCTGGTCGCCCTCTAGTAGCACCTCGCTACGGATCTGGAACCCCCTGGCCGCAGACGCACTCATTAAGCTGCATATCGAGTGGCCTTGCATGATATCCTGGGCGGAGAGTGAGCCAACGATAGCCAACCGATTCTTATAGATGGAATAGACTCTAAAGCGCGCGGCGAACCGGCACAAATCTCAATATGAGCTCACCCATTAGGGTTTTCAGGCGCACTGTCTAATAATAGTACATATGCTTAATCATCTGTTTGTTTATATTAGGTGGCGACCCTCCTTGGGTCTCCCAAACAAACCCTTTAGAATGTGTGGTATCTTTGGGTACATCAACTACCTTGTTCCCAAGACTCGCCAAGAGATTATTGACACCCTTATTGAAGGCCTCCAACGTCAGGAGTACCGTGGCTACGATTCCGCAGGTATAGCCATTGACGGTGAGGGCGATGAGGTTCTGATTTACCGCCAGGTTGGCAAGGTCAAGGAGCTCAAGAAGCTCATCGATGAGAGCACCAATGCTGACAAGAAAGTCTCCATGGACTGCCATGCTGGTATCGCCCATACCCGTTGGGCCACCCACGGTAAGCCAGCAACTCAAAACTGCCATCCCCAGGTCAGTGATGAGCCTGCCCATGAGTTCTCGGTCGTCCACAATGGCATTATCACAAACTACAAAGAGCTTAAACAGTTTTTGCATAGCAAGGGCTTCTCTTTTGAGTCTGAAACCGATACTGAGTGTATTGCCAAGTTGTTCAAGTATCTTTACGACACCAACAGTGAGAAGGGTGGACCCACTCTTGATTTCAGTCAGTTGGCTAAGTTGGCTCTACGTGAACTGGAGGGTGCTTATGGTATGCTCGTCAAGAGTGTTCACTACCCTTTCGAGGTCATTGCCAGTCGTAAGGGCTCTCCTCTCCTTGTTGGTGTAAAGACCGACAAGAAGCTTAAGGTCGACTTTGTTGACGTTGAGTTCCAAGAGGCTCCCCTTGCATCGGACGTTGGTCTTTTGAACCCCACCCCCAGCACTTTGTTGCCTCCCAATCCCATGGACGGTCTTCGCCATTCCCAGTCTCGTGCTTTTTTGAGCGAGAGCGGCCCTATCCCTACCGAGTTCTTTGTTGCTAGTGATCCTGCCGCTGTTGTTGAGCACACTAAAAAAGTACTTTTCCTGGAGGATGATGATATCGCTCACGTCTGTGATGGTGAGCTTCACATTCACCGTGCCACCCACCAGTCTGGTGAGTCTACCATTCGTCAGATCCAGACTTTGGAGATGGAATTGGCCCAGATTATGAAGGGCAACTTCCCTCATTTCATGCTCAAAGAGATCTACGAGCAGCCCAACTCTATCGTTGATACTATGCGTGGCCGTGTCGATTTCGAGAATAATACCGTTTTCTTGGGTGGTTTGCGTCAATATTTGACCACAATTCGTCGTTGTCGCCGTATCATTATGGTTGCTTGCGGTACTTCTTACCACTCGTGTCTCGCTACTCGTCAGATCTTTGAGGAGTTGACTGAAATCCCCGTAAGCGTAGAGCTGGCCTCTGATTTCCTTGACCGCAAGTCTCCAGTTTTCCGTGACGATGTTTGTGTCTTTGTCTCTCAGTCAGGCGAGACCGCAGACTCCATGTTGGCTCTTCAGTATTGCAATGACCGTGGTGCTCTTACTGTCGGTATTGTCAACACTGTCGGCTCTTCTATTAGTCGTATGACCCACTGTGGTGTCCACATCAACGCTGGTCCTGAGATTGGTGTTGCTAGTACCAAGGCCTACACATCCCAGTACGTTGCCCTCGTGATGATGGCTCTCTCCCTTTCAGACGACAGTATCAGCCGCAAGGAGCGTCGCGCTGGCATCATTCAGGGTCTCAAGCAGTTGAGTGAGCAGGTTCGCGAGATCTTGCAGCTTAATGAGCAGATTCGCAAGTTCTGTGATACAGTTTTGGCGAACCAAAAGTCACTGTTGCTGCTTGGTCGTGGTTACCAGCACGCTACTGTACTCGAGGGAGCCCTCAAGATCAAGGAAATCTCCTACATGCACTCTGAGGGTGTCTTGGCCGGTGAGCTTAAACATGGTGTTTTAGCACTTGTGGACAAGGACTTGCCTATTCTTGTTGTCGCTACTCGTGACTCATTATTCCCCAAGGTCATGTCTGCTGTCAACCAAGTTGTTGCTCGTAGTGGTAACCCCATCATTATTTGCAACAAGGGTGACAAGGCTCGCTTTAACTTGGGAGATGATCCTGATAGATTCGGCTTTATCGAGGTCCCCGCTAGCGTCGACTGCCTGCAGGGTATTTTGAATGTTATTCCATTGCAGCTAATGAGCTATTACTTGGCCGTCAACAAAGGTGTGGACGTCGATTTCCCCAGAAACCTCGCCAAGAGTGTTACCGTCGAGTAGACATTATATAGCATGCATTAATACCGTAAACCTATTATTCAGACCTAGATCGTGAGGTGGCTCACGAGGCTCATTGCGTGAAAATGGCGAGAGCATGAAGCTGGGCCTCTAATTTGGGATCAGCTACTCTCCTTGATGTAAACGGCTGCAGCCCTGAGCATCCTGAAGTTGTTGAGTAGTCAAGAAACTGACTCAACAGCTCAAAAAGCACTGACGAATTATCCACTGCGGCGATAGGTATCACACCCTCAGCTCTCGCAGGATACATCTCAATTATGAAAACAATTATTTTGAATGCTCTTAAATATGTTCAAAAGCTCGACTGATTACTCGCTCATTCTATTAATTTGCAGCTTCTTGGTCTTTCCACCAAACATGACATCCTGACCGTGCCAGTCAACACAATACAAGTCATTGTCGCTTGCTTCTTCTTGCTGGAGAGTGAACAGGCTTTTGTTTGCTCTCACATCCCAAACCCGCACAGTACCATCGTGGCTACTGGAGGCCATCTGATAAGGGCTAGTGGGGCTGGCAACAATGCGAGAGACAAAATTGTGGTGGCCAACAAGAGTATTTTGCGAAGTCTTGACGGTAGCACGTGGATCTGTAAGAACAATATGGCGGGCGGTGGTACCGCATGCAAGTAAATTAGTGGTGGATCCCAAATTGGCGATCGATAAAAGTGAAAACTGTGAAGATTTGGTGTCGACTAGCTGACTGGTTACCAGGTCCCATGTACGGATAGAATGATCCTCACCCACACTATAACAGACATTAGGATCCTGAGAGTGAGCAGCAAGGCCTTGGACGGGGGCAGTATGGCCTTCAAGGGTAGCAAGGGAGCCGCGCACACGAGATGATTTGTAGGCAGCCTCAGCGAGCTTTCGGCGCTTACGGGAAGCGGTGTTTTTACTCTCTTGCTGGTGCTCGGGCATAGGTAGCTCTTTCAGATGAGTAGTCCAAATCCTAAGAGTGTTATCACTACTACCAGAGACAATTTTGTCGCTCTTGAGGTGTACCACATCGTTTACATGAGCAGTATGACCCTGGAAAATACACTGGACCTTTGCATCTTCTTCTTCTTCCTTGCTAAGTTTCCATAAATAAACGTTACGGTCATTAGAAGCCGAAACGAGACGGCTGCCGTCGATCCACTTGAGAGCCTTGATTGCACCCATGTGGCCAGCAAGAGTAGTCTCCACATTTCCACTATTATCCCAGATCCGCACCACACCATCGTATGATCCAGTGGCGATTTTTTCACCTCTCGAGTGGACGGCAGAGACCCAATCGTCATGCTCAAAAGACGCCAAAAATGTCGGGGGCAAAATGCTGCGAACATATTCCAGAGTAACTAGCGATTCTTGACTCAAACCCTCGCTTGTAAGATAGCTATCGAGGCTAGTACGCAATAGCTTACCATCGATCAGAAAATCAAAGGGCACTGGCTCCACAGTTTTGAGAAGCTGGTTAACAACCTCCGAGAGACCATAGCGTTTGAGGTTTACGGGAACGTAAATGGGACTATCGTCGACTTTCAAGTCCTCATCTCTTGTGGTCAATCTAATTCTCACCGACATGGAAAAAAATTATGTAACCTGGAAAGTTTATATCTATGAGGGCGAACAAATTGAGGGTATGTAAAAGTCGTGGATGAGACAAATTTATCTGAAGGTATCAGATTTCACACAGTCAATCGTGACAAGGCCCTAAGTCGTCCCCGGTGTGGAAAATTCTATTATATCGTCCAGTGGCCGCACCGTTGCAAGACCCCGCCTTACTCATAATGTACTGTCGGCGACTCCATGTATCTGCCAGAGCCTGGAAGAATCAGTATTATTATTATGATTTACAGAGTCGTCAGCCAAAACCAAGAGATGTTGTACACCACTCAAAAGGAGGAAGAGTATTTGACCCCAGTATTAATGCATCTGAAGAGTCAATGGCCGACCGAGTTCAAAAAGTGTTTGGCAGTTTAGGAAGTCGAGAGGAAAGAAAGAAAGATGCACAGGCTAAGGGAGCACGAGTACTAGGAATCTTTGTACCGGCAAAACCAGAACAGCCAACTAATTGTTGTCAGAGTGGATGCGTCAATTGCGTGTGGGAACTGTATAAAGATGAGATTGATGAATGGAGGCATGCCCGTAAAGAAGCTCAAAAACTGATGATGCGGCCCGAGAACTCTTCAAGGCCATGGCCTGCAGTACTAGGGCCTGAGCCCAAGAGCAGGCACGATGCAGTGGAAATTGAGGAGGACGATGGGCTCAATAGTGGTATTGCGACATTCATAGAGATTGAAAAAAGGCTGCACGCCAAAAAAATGGCAAAGTCGAATGCCAAGCAAAAGACGGCCCAGACCTCATCGAGTGTATAAGATATGCTATAGACGTACTTAGGACTACCTATTTAAAAGACACCCTTTGACTTGAGGTCGGCTTTAGCAGTGTCAATCTGCTGCATAAGCTCCTTATACTTTTCAGGTTTGTCGTTGAATGTAATAACATCGTAGCCAAGAGTGGCGAGCGCATATGCGCCAAAAGACACAAGAGCCCAAAAGGGTAGAACAGGCACAATTTCAGCACGTACGATAGGTGAGGTAGGGATGATGTTGAGCATCAAAAGTACCCATAATGACGCCAATACCGTCAGGAACGTTGCAGTTTGAGTAGCCTTGGTCATACGTGTAAGGAGGGGTATAGAGGGGTGTAGACTTTGAGGTCTTTGATTGTAGTGTATCATGAGGGAAGGCTATAAGTAGTTTTCTCTGGCATATGGATACTTATCTACGGAGGTATTTGATCATGGTAGCAAAGTAAGTTGATGGTGTTGGATTAGATCAACCGAGTACTATGTACAATGGATATGCAGATTGACATGGAAATAATAGTTCAAATATATATAAAAAAAGCCAAACGATAGCCTTTAAAGCTCGTACTCATCCAATATATTCTGTAGATTTGGCTTTTTAGTCCTCAATTCTTTTTGTCCCTCGCGTCCCTGTAGCATCCGCGTGCATCCATAACAAAGCTTGTCGCCAGCACCGGCACACAAATAGCAGTTTTCCGCTTCTTGGCTCAATTTGAAACCAGTACGGCCTACCGTGGAGTCAACTGCCGGAAACTGTGCTCGAGTACTCGACAAAAATTCATGGATGAGCTCATCGATAGACTGGAGCTTTGAGACACGTGGAAAGCTTGGTCTAATGTCGAATTTGACTTCCATTACACGTGCGTAAATCTCTAGCTCACTATCGAGAATATCGCGCAACGGATAGATACACCCTTCAGGACTAAGAAGCTGGGGCACTAGTGATCCTCTTCCCTTGCAGGTTTCAGCCATTACAAGTTCACTAATAAAGCTCATGGAGTAGTCAAATAGTACGCTGGTATCACCTCTCTGAGCACGGGCATATTCTCTGATCGCGTATCGGGTCATCCATGTCTCGAGGTCTTGGGTGGAAGTACGACTCAGATCCGTTGAACGCTTGTAGGGGCTGCCGTCAAGATCGAAAAAGTCCCCTAACTTTGAAACAGGGAGATGCACTAGTTTAATGTCACTAAATGGCCACTCAAAGTCAGTGCTGCCTGTGCCAATGTAAACACACTCTAAATTGAACCCCACTCTCTGATGCTTGAGGCGCTGATGATCCAATAAATCCATCAAAAGTTGCACGAGACACATTGAATTACGACCAAAATCTACTGGGACTATCAATTTCGGTAATATTGAAGATTGGTAGTTTACCTTGTACTGATCTAATGGCTTGCGGAACTTGTGGTTGATGAAGTAAATAAAGCAGGCGGTACAAAACCCCTCGTTTCGGATAGTTATTGATGGTGCTACTTCCTGACATCTTGAGCATTTGGATTTATCGATTTGTTTCCTCATTTTGAAGTATTTTTTTTAGTAAGAGTATATGCTGAAGGGGTGACATAGTATCCTACCCACACCGGATGTTGAAAGAGTTTATTTGCGTTAGTTAATTGAATTTAGATGAAGAAATGATGTATAAACTACCCTTCACCCGCAAGCCTCAACATACATAAAGCGGAATCCCAGCTGCCAATCTGCTTATGTCGAGACAAAGCTGGGCAGCGGAAGAGGAGGCTGATATCAAACTGTACCCTGATAACCCCACCACAAAAGACAATCTACGCAAGTTTAGACACAAAGATGACTCAAAATTCTTGGATCCGTGCGCAGAGGCTGCCTCAATGAGTATGAAGTGCCTCGAGCGTAACGATATGGAACGCAAGCCGTGCAAACCATACTTTGAGGCTTACAGGGATTGCATGGCAGCATGGAGAAAAAAGAGATAGGGCTAGAGATCATTTGCAGGGATATCTTGCCCCTCGAAACCACAAACAACGTGGGGTTATGCGTTAAGGTTGACTGTCGAGCCATTGCAATCTCAAAGAATCTTTCATATATTTAGGCAAATATAGCTTGTAGGCGCAACGCTACGGGATGGCAAAGTAACTGCGCATCTGCTTATTCTGCAATTCATGATCTCAAAGTCCCGATTCAGTGTCAAGTTGCATACGCGTGCATACTAGGCGCCATGCATTCGAAATTGCCATTAAGAAAAATTTAACTGACAAATTTTCTAAATCACTGATTCTTTCTGAGTGGACACCCACGAAACACAAATCTGCCACCCATCAAGTACCCCACACAAAAGCCATCGCAAAGTGAGGCTGAGTCTGGACGGACTATCGATCTGCACCAGAAATTGTGGGGAAGCGTTGCACCAATTTCCAGGCGTGGTCCCACTCCCACCAGCACTCATGAAGAGAGGTTCCGGGTTATTTCGCCAAATAGGGGAGGGAGCCCAAGCTCCCTGGGTCATGAGTGAAAGCCGTATCAGAGGAGAGCATTGGCCGTGGTCAAGAGCTGTCCAAGCTAGTTCAGTTTGATATATGCGCATACTAGGTGCGCTCAAGAACATGATAAAGAGAACCTCGTCGCTAGACAAAAACTATCCTGCAGGCTCATGCATGTGCATGGTGCATTGCTACTCACCTGCGAGGTATATATAAATATATACGCACTCTCTTGAATATTTCCCCCTGATCCCTCGATGACTGTCGGCTATTACGAAGAGGGACCCGGTGGCCTAAGCCGCGTATTTCTTGTGTTAATTGCTCTCTTTATCCCATGGGTCTCCGTCATGTTGGTTACGGGATGTGGTGCTGAGGTATTCATATGTATCCTTTTTACTTGCCTTTTCTGGTTTCCAGGGTTCATTTATGCAGTAATCATTATTTACAGAGTCCCCAGCTACCCTGTTCCTGTTGACATGGGACCACACCCACAACAACTGGTACCTATACAATCGTACCAATACGCAGCTGAAATATCACACGATGCGGCTCCCCCTTATACTCCTGCTCCTGAAAAACCTGCTGCTAATGAGAGTTCCCATCATGTCTCCGAGACTGCACCTATGCATCCTCACAACCAGTAGGTACTTATACTAATGCTATATAAATACTTAATAGTGCATTTATGACCCTTGGTAGATCAGCACTCCTGACTCTGGGGACTCTGAGGCGGATTTGTTTGAAAGACTGGCACGATTTAATGCTTCATGGAGCCTTGCAATTTTACACCGATAAGTGAGCTCTAGGCTGCTCCTGCTCATCTGGAAATTTCACTCTTTAACATATGGATCTAAGCTCCCTCATGATGAACGTCATGATCAGTGGATTGCACCTCCCACCCCTACAAAGTATAGAGGCCACTAAATCGAAGGCTTAGTATAGTGTTAAACCTATCAGAACAAAAAGATATATCGAAAAAATACATGTTCATAATGAAAGTTAAAGCTTGGCCTTAGGGGCCTCACTGGAGAGAAGCTCGGCGAGCTTGATAGCACTCTCCTCCAACGCCTCAGCAAACTGCTTCGAGCCCTGCTTTTTAGAGCAGATGTTGATGTGCAAATTATCATTGTTGATCATGTATGCAAGACCGAATCCTTCATCTGCAACCTGAGACCATCCGTATCCATTGAAGTACTCTGAAGAGAGCTGGGATGTACTCATGTACCAGGTGCCACTGTAGGCGAAAGCGGGGTCTTGGTAGATTTTAGGAAGTGGCTCACCATCACGCAACATCTTCTTGAGACCAAACAAATGGCGATCACATCCTTTACCAACGCTTGCGTCAGAGATATACTTGACCTGAGAGTCAACCGCTTTACGGAACTTGGAAATCACATCCTCAACTTGAGAATCATGGCGCCAGAAGCTCTCAACAAAGTCAACAGACTCAATAGAAACACTACGAGCGGTTTCAGTACGGCCCTGAGCGAAAGCACGGGTGGTGGCAGCCTCATAAACACCACGGAGCTTACCGTACAAACGGTAGTAAGCAAGCTGCAGCAACATTTGCACGTATGCATCGGGAGAGCACTTGAACTTTTTGATCTGGTTTTTACCATACTTCTTGAAACTCCAAACCTCAACCTCGTGCTTGTTGATCTCGTTCCAGAAGTCACGCTCAGCCTCTTCGATTTGACTCAAAGTTTTCTCATTAACGTCGAACTTGAGCTCCTGCACTTCAGGGGTGTACTCAACAGTGGACTTGAGCTCCAACTTGTTGTCTGTGATTTGTTCACAAACGTAGTCGTTCAAGCGGCAGGTGTACATACCGTCCATCATGGCGTGCTCACCTAAAAATCCAGCAGTAGCATTGTCATTTACAACAAACTGGCAGGGCTTATCATACCAACGGTTCTTTCCGAAACCGTGCCAGTACTGCATAGTGCGGTCGAGGCTGCCGGTGGGGTGGGCAAAGTCAAGGCAAACAATGAAAGCAGAACGCTCGATTGCATCCAAAGTCTGACGGTTTGTAGAGTTGGCCTCCAAATCGGAGTGGAAGCTGGTCCACTTGTCACGGTTCTCGCTGCTAAGACCAACGACATTGGGAGCATTTCCCTTGAGGTCAGCATCATCGTAAATGTTGATGAACTGCTTCTCGAGCTCACCATGAGTGAGTTCACGTCCCTCAGGAGTCAAGTAGGGCACCTTGTAAACGCGGTTGCGGCGCAACACAATGATGTACTCGTTACCTTCGTGGCTAAACTCAGCGTTTACATCGACGTTGGCTTTGGGAACACGGCAGTTGTGGAACATATAGCGGAAAAGCTCCATATCAATGGGCTTCTTGCGCATATAATCGGGCTCGAGTGTCTTGGTATCAATTAGCTTCTTGAAGCTGAGGGCACCCTGAGTGATGGCAGCTGCGCGCTGGGCAGCATTAAAGCGCGCATCGTCCTTGTAAGAGTAAAAGTAGCTCACATAGGGAACAACAGGGTCACGGTAGCCCATGTAAGCACCCTCAAGCCACCAATCTGCGAGCCAGTTCTTAATATCGGGGCTACTGGCGCGCTCAGTGAGGCGCTTTTGTAAAACCTCACCCTCGCCACCAGGGCGGACAAATTCCTCGACTGCTTTAGCTGTACGAGCATAGCTCTCGGGTGTAACTAATGCCTGGACTGAACGCAAGTATTTCTTGCCAGTCTCCTCGAGAGTGGGCACAGGCAAGCGGGGTAGCGAGTCCTGGAATCTATAGGTCATTCCTTTAGAAAGATCCTCTTTAAAGCCTTCTACGGCGGTACTGTTCATGCGAATCATTCTCCTAGCAAACGTTAATGAACCTCTACGAAGCATGCGATGCGAACCCCCTGGTGGTGCCAGCTGGCTACCTTTATACTTACAGGGGCGCCTGTGGTGCTATTATATAATCACTGGTATCTATATTGCCCGCGGGGAAAGAACCGAGTCGACCGAAATGATGAAATGATGAATCCTGGGAGATATGTTTAATCCAAGTGCTAACTTTAGACTACTTAAATATGTGAGTTATCTAAATTCCACTCTTCTACTATTCTTTAGCTCTAATTATCAGTCATGCAGAAAACGGTGAAAACGTGGGGTGCATGTTGACGTCACCAAGCGAGAGTGAAGCTACAGTATCCTTCGGGGTCTTCGCTAATGATGTCGAAATAACGACACCGGGACTGACCAGCACGATCTCTGAGCCCAATACGAGCATTAGTACTACACAATTCCAACTTTATTTGTATCGCGTGCTTTTGATCTACAAAGGCCTCGGCATCTGAGTGCATAACGTGCAGGCCCGAGGGACTCTACCCCCGCATGTGATCCAATTCTGCTGTTCTGCGTGTTGCAGCGATTAGACTGAAAGGCCAATAGTACAGTGGAAAGTGTTTTTTCGTACATTCAATGGGGGTAATTGCTGCTTGATTGGATCCCCAGCTGAACTGATTTATTCATTCAAAATAGATAACAATCTACTGTTATCATCTCGATTCTGGCTTTCCCATTTGCTGCTCGATATGATAATACTAAAATGCTATCAAGGTCTAGCTTAATTTAATATCGTGTCACAGCATTGCACAATACTACAAGCCAAAGATCGCAACTCCCAAGCTAAAGCTTACTATCACGAAACGCAAAATGGAGCCAGGCAAGAGGGGTAGGGGAATAGTGAAACCACGGATCCCAGCCCCTCAACCAATGGAGTTCAAGAGGGCAGAACTCATCCGGATTGTTGTTGCGCATCTTCGGGAAACACCCCATCATGCAATTGCCAGTACAATTGAGCAACAATCAGGAGTTACTGCTATCTCTGAGCTATTCGCAAATGCTACAGCTGCGATTGAATCACGGAACTGGTCATTAGCATTCACACAGATGCTAAGACTCGAGTTTCTCAGCTCACAAGCTCGATCTGATGCAATCAAGCTTATCGCTGAACAGTGGGTCGCTGATCTGGCCCTGAGCCAAGAGCATAAGCAAGCAGTGGAAACGATCCGTAGTGATGTATTTCCTTGGGTTCCGGATATAGCCATTCAGCTCACCTGGACAATATTTGAGCCCTCATCGCCCAA
The DNA here is from genome assembly GCA_030582055.1 of Wickerhamiella lipophila. Taxonomy (NCBI): domain Eukaryota; kingdom Fungi; phylum Ascomycota; class Dipodascomycetes; order Dipodascales; family Trichomonascaceae; genus Wickerhamiella; species Wickerhamiella lipophila. The sequence goes on along the minus strand of JAKTWO010000086.1, from coordinate 583 downwards.
AAGCTCACAGGAGATCTTATCGCGATTGGCCGAGCTGTGCAGCCCAGGAATGTTTGTGGACCCTGGGAGACTCGAGAAGCTGCTAAAGTTTGCCAAGGAGGGTGAAAAGCTAAGCTTGGGCCCACATCTGTTTACTGGTGCGAATGCCACCATAGAGTACTTGGTACTGCACTGTCTTAAAACCCTTGGATTCGAAGACTTGGCCACAGAGTATCGAGAAGCAGTCAAAATCGCCCCAGAAAATGAGTTTTCAGAGCTACTCGCTGCTCTTGGGGATCAAAGCTGGGATCTGGCACTCAGTCTGATGGATGACTCTCTATTCGATAACCCTCGACATCGACGAGCTGCACAACGGCTAGTCCTCAAGTATGCTCTAGTAAACACAAGTCCTGTGGTAGCAGTCAAGCTGGCCCGTAAACACATTCCGAATGACCATAAATTTGTAGGGTCACTGCTGATGGACCACACCACACCGCTCGATAAAAGCACATTCGAGACTTCACTTGGGAAGCATCTTAAAGGTTCTGCTATTCCTTCAGCAACTATGATTGAAGCTCTTTGCTCGCTTGCTATCAGTTACCAA
>JAKTWO010000085.1:0-12572 GCA_030582055.1 Wickerhamiella lipophila | reverse complement strand
CCCACGCCAGTGGGCCCCCCTTTCCATACGTGGCAATAAGGGTGTTTTAGACTGTAGAAACTTTAGCTATTTTATAAAAATATAAGGATATGATACAAGGGCTATTGAACATTAGAGTAGAACTCCCTGACGAGGGTGGTGGGAGCCCTTGCTACCCTAGGGATCCACTTACAAAGACCCCTGCCCCCTCCTAGCGCTGCTTCCACATTTACTCATCATGAACCCACGAACTAGCAACGGTGTGAGGGTAAACACGGACCTGCGCGTCGGCCGCAAGTACCGAATCGGTCGCCGTATTGGCAGCGGTTCCTTTGGTGATATTTATTTGGGCGTGAACGTCATCTCCGGGGAGGAGGTGGCGATCAAACTTGAGAGCGTCGCCGCGCGCCACCCGCAACTCGAGTACGAGGCAAGAGTATACCGCGCACTCAGCGGTGGAGTAGGAATTCCGTTTGTGCGGTGGCATGGTACAGAAAACGATTACAACGCATTGGTAATGGACCTGCTGGGGCCCAGTCTCGAGGACTTGTTCAACTTTTGCAACCGCAAATTCACCTACAAAACCGTGTTGCTTTTAGCTGATCAGCTTCTGTGTAGGCTCGAATTCATACACGCGCGCTCATTTATCCACAGAGACATCAAGCCAGACAATTTCTTGATGGGCATCGGGCGCCGTGGTAACCAGGTCAATGTTATTGACTTTGGGTTAGCGAAAAAGTTCCGCGATCCCCGCACGCATCTTCACATTCCATACCGTGAAAACAAAAACCTGACTGGTACCGCCCGCTATGCCAGCGTCAACACCCACTTGGGTATCGAGCAGAGCCGCCGTGATGACCTAGAGAGTCTGGCCTATATGCTTATTTATTTTGTCAAGGGCGGTCTGCCCTGGCAAGGACTCAAAGCATCCACGAAACGTCAGAAGTATCAACTCATTATGGAGCGCAAGCTTTGCATCACCGCCGACGCCCTGTGCCGCGGACTGCCCAACGAGTTTCAGCTATTCCTGACTTATACTCGTAACTTACGGTTTGACGATAAACCCGACTATGTATTCCTGCGGCGTATTCTGCGCGACCTGTTTGTGCGGCAAGGATACCAGTATGACTATGTGTTTGATTGGACATATTATCGGTTTGCCGAAAGAGACAAAGAAGGCAACCAAGCATCTGCTGGCCCTGGCCCTGGAGGTGTTGCCAATACTAATGCACTGGGTGCCCTTGGCGCATCTGGAGCATCATCTATGCCTCGTCCCGCAGCTCTCAATGATCAGGCTGCCTTGGCAGAGACACAACAGCAGCAGCATCAACAGCATCAACAGCATCAACAGCATCAACAGCAACAACAGCAACAGCAACAACAGCAACAGCAACAGCAACAGCAAGCAGAAAATCAAGTTCGTCATTACGCGCCCCCTGCTAATAATCCGCAGGCTACTGGTGGTCCTCTTCCCCCCGCAGACACCGCGGCCATTCCTGTCAAGAAGCCCATTGCATTGAGAACGGCTACCCCTGAAAGCTCCTTACAAGTCAACTTACAGAATTCCGCTCATAATTCTCCGCCTGTGTTCCCAGGTAGCAAACCGCAGCCTGTTCATTATTATCAGGAAGGCGACGATGATAACTTGTGGCTTTGATCCAAGCATTTAATTAGACGAAAGCTAGAAATGAAAGAATAAGTAAAGATTCAAAAGCATGAAGATACAAAGCTAAAGCCAGCCTGTCCTCTCCGATACCAGAACTTGGGATATATGGTTTATCGATACATAAGGCTATGAATGTTTAGAGCAGAATAAATAGTTTTAGCAGCAGCTGCCGGTGCGGTCGTTCTTGACACCTTCGTTAGAGTAGAGATTGGAGACACTTACGAGCTTGCTTTCGCCGGTGGCTTCGTCGAAAACTTTGCAGCCAAACTTGTGTGCATAGGGAGGGGTATAAAGGTGGAGACTGATTGCAGGCACAGTGCCAGGGTTATACATGCGGTGGAGTCCAATAGTATCGCTCATGTAGCTGACCTGATCTGTGGTGTAATTCGAGACTTTCATGACCTTGAGCTCCTTATCTTCTTGATCGGGATTCTCGTATAAGGTTTCTTGGAGTGTACCAGCAAGCATCTTGACAACACAATGGGCATTGGCATGATCGTGAACCTTGGATCCTTTGCCAGGGGTCCAGACCAAGATCAAGAGATTGGCCTTCTTGTTGATATCATCAACCCCGTTACGAGTGTAATCGTATTCCGAGTCGAAAAAGGCGTACTTGTCCCAGTCTCTACGATCGCTCTTGTACTCTCTGATACGGGTCATGAGCTCCTCGACATTGATCTCACCAGAGTCGAGACCAGATGTGGGTCCCAAGATATCCTTAATGTCAGCAATGAGATGCTCAAACTCATTAACATCTTCAGGACATGAGAATTCTTGGCCATCAGACTCAGAGTCAACGTCCATCGAATGGACAGAAGTGGGTGTGCATGCAACTGGTTTCTCATCAATAGTAATCACGGGTTTACCACCATTGATTGCGATTTTGTTTTGACTGTCATCATCAGGGTGGTGGCTGTTGATTGTGTAAATGGGTGCCATGGTGAAAATTGGTAATGTATTACTCAGCAGATTCTACAATATCACCTGATATTGTCAAATTCGAGGGCAAGGCCTAGGAGGTTATATATATACTCTGGCTGACAAATATGAGTACCCAATCGGATTATCGTGTGCTGCCGTAGGGCCTGACGCATTGCATGTCTCGAAAAAAAAAAATTCTGAGGTATTTCAGTGCGGCTTGCTTTTCTGTGGCATTTGAGTAAATCATATCAGTAATTGGTTCTATCAAGTTTTATATAAAACTATTGAGCACACGTGGCGGTTTTTAATGCATCGCCTCGGCTACCTATCGACCTGAGGTGAGCCTTTATCGCGAGCGGGGGAGAAGTGACGCAGCGATTATCACTGCATATTGCAGAGATAGCTTTGATTGAGATTTTCTTTTCGACGTGCTTTTCGAGCGCTTAAAATTCAAGCAAACTAATTAACTATCACTTCTAGTGGGAACTCTCTTATTCCAGATCATTGCTGCGATAGCAGATGCAAAGCCTGTGAGGTAAATAGAATAAACAGGAAAAGCGGGATTTAATGGTCTCGTGAGCTCTTTTTTTTCAAGCATAAACGATGCAGTTATTACCTGCTAACGATAAATAATTAAATAGGAGCGAAACTTCACTTGTACAGTTTCTGGATTATATTGTGCTCATCGCGATAATGTCTCATGCACTTTCCGTACCTGTACAATGGGATCGCAAAGAGACAAACAGCAACCTCGATGCTTCCGTAAACCACGTAGGTTGTACGACGGCCTGAAGCCTCGAGAAAGTACGGCACAAAGATGCCAAAGCAGAACCCCATCACGTTCTTGGCAAAGTTCAGGGATACGAGGGCCTCCGCGGCAAACATCTTGTATGAGTCTACAGCATAGGTGATGCTCACAGTGGATCCCAGCGAGGTGCCAAACCCAATGAAACCCATAAAGATGGCTGGCACGATCCATGCATTCTCCTTGAATGTACTCCATCCAAAGCCCATCATGCCAATAGCAGTAGTAAATACCACTGGAATAACCATAATCAGTCTAAACTCAGGCTCATATACACCGTTATTGCGCGCCGAGAGTTTTCGCACGATGAAATCGCTCGTTTTGCCGGCAATCGCAGATCCAAGACACCCACCAACAAACGTACCAATGTACAGTAAACCGACGCTGGTGTCCTTGAAGTTATACGGTGGGGCAGTGAAAATGGCAGAGAGAGTTTGAGCTATAACCGAGAGCCAGACCACACTGACGGAGTATAGCATCGTAGAAAAGAGAATAGGAGGGTATAAATAGAGGTAGAACGGTCTCAGTGATACTTTCCAGTATGGGTCCTTTGACTTGCGGCCAGAGTAGATTTGGAGGTTGCGTAAAAAGGGGGTTCTGTCCTGCTGTGACCATGAATCAGGCGCAGACGTAGGGGCAGGAGCAGGAGCAGTGGGAGAAGATGGTGCGAGCGAGGAGGACAGCGAGGCTCGCGAAGACTGTGCCTTTTGCTGGTCAGTTATGGTGAGAGCACCCGAGGTATTTGCAGCTTCAACACCCAAATTACCGGAATCAACAGTATCCTGAGGACCACTACTAAGCATTTCGTTTCGCTGGGTCTGATAATGAGGTCTTCCAGACTGGATACGAGCCGCCTCTGCCTGGTGAGATTCGATACAACTACGTTTGCTGGGCACGGGAGTGCGATCCCACCACGTTTCGTGTACGAAAAAGAATGTACAAACCCAGCATCCACCTACAATGATGGCCACAATGTAAAAGATCCAGTGCCAGCCGAGCGAATCCCCTACGAACCCCGCTACCAATGGCACCAAGTTCTTGCCTCCCAGTAGCAATAAAGTGTAAATACCTGTACGATAAGCACGTTCATGAGCGAAATAGATTTCTGCGATGCTTGCGGAGGGCAAGCTTTCGGCTGGCCCGCTACCAATGCCACTCAAAACACGCGCGCCTACGAGGGATCCAAACGAGTGGGCGTTGGCACCCCAGAGTAATCCAGCAAACAGCACGCATTGTGAGACCAAGTAGACCACTCTTTTACCAAAGATCACCGCTGCGGGGGCGAAGAATAGCGACCCCACACCCATGCCCAGCATCGAAACACCTACAACATATGTGAGTTTATGCAGTGGTTCGTCGAATTCTTTGCTCAAAGTGCTCATGACAGCCGCTAGTAAAGGCGTCAGACCCCCTACCATAAACGAGTACAGCCCGATAGTCCCCAGGGCCAGGTCTCTTCGCCACATGGGCCAATTGAGAGGGTCGTTGGCGTCGTTGTGGGGCTGAGGCGCAAGGATAACGCCGTCGTCGGTCCTTTTGAGATCTTTATCCCCGTCATTGTGACCAGACATCATCACAACTGTACCAGTTACTGGTGCATCTGAAGCCGGCTGCTTGATCCACAGCATTTGTCAGGACAGGTACTGTTTGAGTTTACCAAAAGGAGCCCACAAGGGAGAGTTTCTTATTAATTTTTGGCAATTAGGTTAGTCACATGTATCTACAAATATTCCGGCCTATTTTGGCTTCCACCTGCTGTTTTGGGTACACTTGTTTTCCCCCCTTTGCGGCAATGCACCCGAGCTTAGACATGTTCACTTTACTTAACAGCTCAGCTCAGCTCAGCCTCTAAAGTCCCAAGTCATTACTCAGACACCCTACCAGAGTCTGTGAAACCTCACACAACAACATGAGCAATCAGCAGCTAATGAGCGCCTTTGAAGGTGCTGAAGATGATCAATGGACGGATGATCGCTCAGCACCGCAGACACATCAAGGCTGGGGCCTCCTCAACTTCCTTTCACGACGCAACAACCAGACGGACTCGGCAGCCGCAAGCCCCGGGGTCGGCAGTTCTGGCGGAAACGACGCCGTCTTTGGCAACCTTTTGGCCAAACAAGAAGCCCCCTCGGATCCTCTTCCGCTGGACGATGAAAACACCCCCACTGAAACACCCCCCAGCTACCAAGAGGCTGCCAACGACAATGCCCCGAGCTACTGGGAGACAACAATCATGGCCACAGGGTGGTGTGACGATGTTTTGGTGGATGATCTGCCCGTGGGGACCAATCTCCAGCTTATCTGGAATTTACTTTTCTCTTTTGCGTTTGGTATTGGTGGGTTTATCGGCACATACTTGTTGCATACCACTCACGCATGCAAAGCTGGATCGGTGTTGGGTTTGGCGCTAAACTTGCTGCAAATGAGCTACGATGCAAACCACGGCGGAAGACATACCCCTCGCCGCCGCGATCCCAATGAGTTTAGGCCCGACAACCCCAACAGTTATGACGATGTACCGATCCAGACCGGAACAATGCGGCCAGGGCTCCAGCAGCCAGATGCCCCTGATGTCGGGGCAGATACATCCTCCACTTGGCACTGGCTCAACCTAATTTTTGCCATCTTTCTAATCTACTGGGCGCTGTCTGGGTACATCCGTGCCTACCGGATCAAACTCGCGGTATTGCAGCAGAGCGAGGGCCAAGAGACAGTCGTTTACACAAACCCCGAGGAAACAACTGAGACCCTCGAGACCCCTGGATCTCGCGACGACGGTGAAGAGGGTGAACTCTATTCTGCCCCTTCACATGCACCAAATACCAATGAACCCCGCGAACCAGCACCCGATTATGATGCACCGAGCCATTGAAGATACTGCACTTTTTTAGCTTTTGGCCCCTTCTTATTTATTCTATGTTGATGATGATAGTTTGTTGTAAACTCAATTTCAGTAAGCTGGTCGGTTGCCTATAAAGTGCAGCCCACTCCGCGCTGCCACCGACGCGCACGATGCAAACAGCAGCGATTGATGACGTCTTGTTTTGTATAGCAAAGTTCATTAAACCAAACCCATTTATCTATTTGCGGCTGTCTACCGTCAACAAATCATGGCACCGGGTATTCACAAGCGATGAGATCTGGCGTCACTTGAACCCCGAGGGGCACAAAAGTAATTTCGCTTATCATTTCATCAGTATTTTGAGTAACCATGAGCTTTTTGATACGTTTATGTACTGGAACGTGCACTCGATAGCCTACCATCCACCTCGAAGTGACGACCCATACTCTTGGTTGGGGCTTATTTCAAACCATACAATAGACCATCGATGGTATCAAATACAGGATCCTCCCTTTTATACCACTTCGAAGCACCTGCTGTGGTGTGCAATCAACCTCAATCCCCACAGCCTTCAGTGTGCCTCCCAAACGCTTCGCGATGATCAAGAGTGCGTGCAGTTGGCCGTATCTAAAGCGGGGTGCTGTCTCAAATGGGCTAGCCCCAGACTACAAAATGATCCCAATCTGGTTTTACAAGCGCTCAGAACAGGGTGCACCTCCTCCTGTCGCGCTCATGGAGGCACGGCGATGCCCCTCTACTTTGGGTCAGAAGAGCTCAAGAGTGATTTTATATTTGCCCATCAAGCAGTCGCCATAAACGGTCTCAGTCTTAAGCACTTTTCACCAACACTTCGTGCTGATCGACGGCTCGTTCTCTCTGCCATAGAGAATGACCCAAAGTCAATCAAGTACACTCGCCTCAGGCATGACAAGACAGTTGCATTGGCAGCTCTCGCGCTCGATGGTACCGTCATAAAGTACCTGACGAGCTTTGCGGACGACCCAGAGGTCATAAAACGTGCAGTCGAGTATAGAGGGGACCTCATTCAGTACGCATCAGCCCGGCTACGAGATGATTATAGTATTGCCAAACTTGCAGTCTCAAAGTTTCCATTCGCCATTTGCTACCTCGGCCCAAAGCTGCGTTATTGTGCCGAGTTGGCTAAACAAGCAGTTTCACAAGATGGACTTGTGCTCAAGGAGCTACCTGAATGGTGCGGCAATCGAGAGGTTGCTTATTGCGCCGTCAAGCAGAACGCTGAAGCACTTTTATTTGCCAGTCCCAGACTTCAGGAATGTCCTCGGTTTATCCTACGAATTGTTGCGACAAATGGAATGGCTTTAAAATATGTAGCCTATGATCTGCGAAACAAGTCAGACGTTGCCCTTGCAGCTGCAACTCAGTCAGGCAAGTCCATCGTTGAATACTTGGATGACTCTTGGAGAGGCAGCCGGCAGCTTATTCTCGCTGCCATTCAGACATATCCTCAGGCACTAAATTGGGCATCCGAAGAGCTCAAAAGCGATCCAGAAATACTCGAAAAGTTTCAGAGAATACACTGGTCTGTGAAATGCATCTAGACGAGCGTTTGCGCATAATTGCGTTGGGTATCTTCATGCCAAGTAATTTTAATACAGCCTAGTAAAGACTATAGAATACCTGCTAAAACAAGCTCTCTACCCCTTTTCTCCTCAGTTCTCTCATTCCACCCATCTGGTACGAGCAAATCGTTAATTGCATCAAATGTAAGCTTTATGCCTCGCATATGCAGGTTCGTATGCAGGTTCCAAAATGCAGCTTTAAGCTCTATTATGAAACAACTGACCAAATTCTATCATACAGAGGCTATATACGTGTTAAAACACTCCCATTATTTGTATCGCACGTAATATCTATGGATATATGGATCAAGGTTGCAGAGTTTGTAAAACCCAACCCAGTCACTTTTGCACGGCTAGCACTAGTGTCTAGGGAATTTTACCTGATTTTCACGAGTGACAGGGTATGGAAGCATATCAACCCTTATGGTCTAAACGCCAACATCCATATGCACTTTATCACCAAGCTCACTCAAGACCAACAAAATAGAGTGGGCGCTCTGTGGCAAAGCTATCGGTACTATGACCAGCGGCGACCATATGATAGTGAGCTCTATGGCGTGCTGGGTATTTTGGTCAAGCTTCGATCAACTCACTACCCCTTTATCGTGATTGATAACCCTCAACTAATGTGGTGTGCAATCAACTTGAATGAGAACGCCATTCGGTTTGCGTCTAATACCATCAAAGAAGATAGGCGGTTTGCCCGGTTGGTGATATCAAAAAGGGGGTGCCTAATTGATAGGCTGGGCCGTAGCATTCGTGATGATCGCGAGCTGGCACTTTTAGCGGTCAAGCAAGGGTGCCCGAAAAGATGCTCCAGTCACATGAAAACCGGGTTTCCACTCCAGGAGTTCTCGCCACGTCTTCGCAATGATTGTGAAATCATCATAAACGCTGTGCAAAAAGATGGGCTACTGATCAAATATGCCTCTAGAGTACTGCGGTCCTCGGAAACCATTGTCGAGCTAGCCATTCGCCAAACCCCGCGTGCTATCCTGTACTCGTATCTGTTGAGTAATAGGCGGCTAGTCTCCAAGGCGATCAAGTCCTGGCCTGCCATACTCGAGCTAACAATTGATTTTTACGATGACGATGAAACTGTCTTGGCAGCAGTATCCAGGCGAGGACGTGTTTTGCAATTTGCCAGTAAACGGCTTCGCAATAATCTGAAAGTGGGTCTCAATGCCGTGCTCAATGAGCCGCTTGCGCTTCAATTCTGCTCATCCTTTCTCCGTCAGTCTCCAGAGGTGGTAAAGGCAGCTGTATCTGAAAATGGACTGGCGCTCAAGTGGTCGCCTTACTTTTGGGGCGATAAAAAGATGCTCGAAATTGCTACAAATCAATCATATCACTCGCTGAGATATGCCAGCGGAGTACTTACCGATAATTATGATTTTATGCTGAGACAGGTGGCCAAGGACGGACGGGCCATCCAGTACTGCTCGCCAAGGCTCATCAATAACTATACAATTGTATTCACTGCTGTCAAAAATAATGGCAAAGCATTGGCTTATGTGGACGAGCCCTTTACTAGCAGCCGGAGCTTAGTTTTATGTGCGATCAAGACTTATCCCGAAGCAGCATTGTGGGCACATCCAAAAATCAAACAAGAGCGTGCAGTGGCTTCTGCACTTGAAAAGGTGGGCAGACGCGATATCATGAGGAATATGATGGACCCACAATGCAAACGCGAATTGCACGAGGACTGGCCGTTGAAACAGTTAGATTTTAGCATAATATAGCGCCTCACAATAGTTTAGTTTCCTGCTTTGCTTGCCCCTTTGCTTGCCTCAGGGTTATGTCCCCGTTTAGCTATGCGGGTGCACTCGTCTTCCAAGCCTACCAGATGGATATAGTGTATGCCTGCATCCGTCAATTTCTTTTTCCCGTCATTATTCTCGACAAAATCGCCAGGTTCAGACACTCCGACAAACACCGTTGTGATGGGGCTGTCTAGGACCCGCTCAACGCACGGGGTATTGCCGCTTAATCTGAATGAGCAAGGCTCCATGGTAGTATAAAGTACTGTACCCTTTGGAATCTCACCATGTTTGCTGCGGTACTTTGCAAGTGCACACTGTTCTGCGTGGGTGTTGCCCTCAAGCTCGCGAGTATACCCAGTCTCAAGCACCTTACCATCTTTGCAAAGTACGGCACCCACTCTAAATGCTGAATCAAGCATTTCACAATTATCAGCTGCCTCGAGCGCTAGCCTCATAAAGGGTAGATGGATATCGTTGACCCAATCGGGCACACTGGTTTCATAGCTCCAAGACCCATCATTGGCGGCATATTTGTGAGAATGTAACCAAAGATCCAAATCATTTGGTCCTGGTTCAGTATAAAGGGGCGTTTGACATTCATTACAAGAGTCGCCGCTGAGGATCTCACCTGAAGATTCATTCAACCAGGAGCGCGCTGGTACGGATTTACCGATCAAGTCGAGCTTTTTGGCGATTTCTTTGGGATCGGCTTGCCCGCCTCTGCCCAGTTGAGGTCCCCAAATACCGGGGTTCGAATAGATGGGGTCATTAGCGATGGGGTACCCAAGGTACTGTAAATGGACCCTAATTTGGTGTGTGCGGCCTGTGAATGGCCTACATTCCACAATTGATGTTTTCCCATCATATGATACTCTCGAAAACGCGGTGCGAGCCTCTTTACCACTTGCATCAACCATGTTAAGAGCTACTTTGGGGTCCATTGTAGTTATCGGCTCATCACACACAATGGAGTCGAGTGGAAATTCCCCAGAAACTCTTGCAAAGTATAGTTTTGTGACTTCCCGTTCACGAATCTGTTTGCCAATTGTATCGGCCATCTTTGGGTTCTTGGCCAAAAACATCAATCCAGACGTTAGCCGATCAAGACGATTGCAAGGATGACACTCTAATTTATGCTCATATTTGAGTATGCTGACAATGGTGTTGAACTTGAACCTTCCCGTTGGGTGCGCAGGCACACCGCTTGGTTTATCAATCACAACCAGATCATCATCCTCATACACTATACCAATCTGCCTCGAGCTGACTGGCTGCTCATGTTTGTGGGTTTTATGGGTGATAAGATCGCCATCAATTAGAGTTTGGTCAGTGGACGCCACCTCGTTATTGATGGTGACTTTACCCTCGGCTATGGCCTTAATGTAGTACTCTTTGTCCCGGTCTCTAAATTCAGATGTGAAAACGTCCACCAAAGTTCGGTCTCGCCATCTTTGTTTGCAGAATGTATGGTACGTAAACCAGTATGGTGGTACTCTTCGAAGGGGACCTTCAATAACGTACTTGGCACCCTGGGAAATTTCATCGGCAATATCCAGCTCCTTGCTGGGATCGTTTAGCTTTCTGCGCAACATATTGTTATTCTTCACTTTGAAAGCTGGCGGAGTAACACTCCTGGACCTTTTTGACATTATTTTTAGCTAAGAGTGGGGGGGAGGGGGGGGGGAGGCAAGTGAGCCGGTATACGGTATACGGTACACCTTTTGACTGGCAAATTTAATAGTATACGACTATATAGTCTATATTTTCGCTGACAGGCAGAGACAAGCTTTATGAGTGGGCGACAATAGAGACTTGGACACCCTATATAAGGGGGGATGTATAATCAGGGATATGGATGCTGGATGCTGCTCCAGATATGAGTGCGCACAATTGCTTCCCGAATTATTAAGGCGCTGCTACAGACATTTCGGGAAGGAATTCAGGATACCTCAAGCTACGCTTCCGACTGATAGGAGTCACACTTGTGTAGCGGACTCTAAAAGTAAAAATAAAGAAAGAAGGAAAGCAAATAAAAACTCATTATTATTATGACATTCTAAGTGATCTAAATAGCTTCATTGTGAGTACACGGGTATTTTGTTTGGTATCATTAAATATAGTTGGATCAGGCCGTTTTGGTAACGCCGTGAGAAACCAATGTGGTAGTTCCAGCACAGTCGCAAACATAGTTATCACAGACATCGTAGGTATGGACAACCGAATCTTGGCCTTGGCACACGTTGCAACCCTTGGTAAGAGTGATCTGGAAACAAGACCTGTAGGTGAATGGCTCACAGGTAGAAGTAGTGGGTGCAGGAGTGATGGAAGGGCTTGAGCTGGGAGACTGTGTAGTAGTGCTTGGGGTGCCGGAGCTACTTGCGGAGGAGCTAGTGGGGCTGCTGGTGCCAGTTGTGCAGTCAGGACAAGGGCTGCTGGTGCCAGGAGCGCTAGGGCCACTAGGGACGGGGCTGCTGGTGCCAGGAGCGCTAGGGCCACTAGGAACGGGGCTGCTGGTGCCAGGAGCGCTAGGGCCACTAGGAACGGGGCTGCTGGAGCCAGGAGCGCTAGGGCCACTAGGAACGGGGCTGCTGGTGCCAGGAGCGCTAGGGCCGCTGGGGACGGGGCTGCTGGTGCCAGGAGCGCTAGGGCCGCTGGGGACGGGGCTGCTGGTGCCAGGAGCACTTGGAGCGGGGCTGCTGGTGCCAGGAGCACTTGGAGCGGGGCTGCTAGTGCCAGGAGCACTTGGAGCGGGGCTGCTGGTGCCAGGAGCGCTAGGGCCACTAGGAGCGGGGCTGCTGGTGCCAGGAGCGCTAGGGCCACTAGGGACGGGGCTGCTGGTGCCAGGAGCGCTAGGGCCACTGGGGACGGGGCTGCTGGTGCCAGTTGTGCAGTCAGGACAAGGGCTGCTGGTGCCAGGAGCGCTAGGGCCACTAGGGACGGGGCTGCTGGTGCCAGGAGCGCTAGGGCCACTAGGAACGGGGCTGCTGGTGCCAGG
>JAKTWO010000084.1:0-13370 GCA_030582055.1 Wickerhamiella lipophila | reverse complement strand
CGCTCTGACTAGGTCCATCTTGTGAAGAAGCACAAAAACTTTGGCATCAGGACTAAATTCTCTTAAATTTTCCAAACATCTCATAAAAGTGTCCATATCTTTGGGTACCTCTTTGCTACCGATATCAAACACATAGATAAGTACCTGCACCATCCTAAAGATGTGATCGCGCTGTGTGGTGAGGTAATTTTCGATAAATATGTTTTGTCCACCACAATCCCATAAATTTAAAGTGATGTTGCCCAGAAATCGTAAGTGCGAATGCTCTACATCAATAGTAGCACCGAGCCTGTGAGTGTCAATGGCGCTATAATTCGAGAAGATAATACTTCTCATAGACGACTTTCCAGACCCTGAGCGCCCAATCAATAGCAGCTTTTTGCGATTAGCACTCATGTGTGGAGATTGGAGTTGAATCAACTGCGGTAGATATGAATGAGTAAGGCAGCAGGAGCCCAGCAGGAAGCGGCATGTAGAAACAAGCTTCAGGTCATTCTAGGCGATTGATTCGGCGACAATATGATTTAAATTAGCTTGTTAATTAGAGTGATAGTGCTTTTACATGATAATAATTGACTCTATAAAAGCGTCTATAAACATTAGCAGTTCAAGAAGTAGCCCGGTGAGGTTAGTTATGGTCGCTACTCATCTACTGTCCACTTTTCGTTTGTTTTATTAATTACCTCGCAAGCATAACCAACAATAAGTAGCCCTGGGGGCCGCGAGCCAAGTTCTTCAAGCGCTTCAGCGATGTGTTCCAGCGTTGACCGTACAATACGTTGACCGGGACATGCTGCTCTCTCAACACTTGCACACGGCACTTTGGGGTCCCAACCAGAGTCAATAAGGAGCTTAGAAACCTCGCTTATCCTGTGTAGTGCCATCAAAAAGACAGTGGTACGGGTTTCGACCCATTCAGGAGCCACAGGTAACGCGCCAGCGCGGCCAGTTCCTGTGCAGATGAGAACCTGGTCGGCAAAGCCACGGTGCGTAGCAGGAATTCCAGCCATAAGAGGAGCTACAAGAGCACTTGTCACTCCTGGGATCACCTTGACACTAACTTTATGTTCCATAAAGTAGAGGTACTCCTCTGCTCCTCGACCGTAAATGTAGGGATCACCTTGCTTTAGGCGAACCACATGCTTTCCCTCTTTAGCAGCTTCCAGCCCTTTTTCCAGTAGCTCCTGTTGAGCCTTTTCTGCGTTTCCAGGGAATTTTCGAGCAATGAAAACTGGTGTTTGACGAGGAACAACATCCAGAACCTCTTGAGGAACCAGTTTATCGGCCAAAATAAGATCCGCAGACTTGATTTCGGTCAGTGCTTCAGTAGTGAGAAGTCCAACCCTTCCAGGTCCCGCACCAACCAGCGAGATATGACCTGACGTGGGCTGCGACTCGAATGTAGTCTGGTTCTCGTTGGGTGAGATGTCGCTCAAATCGTCTATGGTTATCTCACTTAATTTTGGTAAAGGATAATATTCCACCATTTGTGAAAGCCATTTGAGGCGTTTTAGGTTGAGCGGGCGAGTATCCGCATTCTCTCTGACAAGCTCGTTGAGGTGTATAGTTTGCTCGGCGTCGTCATCGTTGGAATCTTGCTCGTAGGTTCCTTGGGGAAAATTTCCCACACTCAAGCCCAAATTGAGCCGTATATTGCCTACATTCTTGCATATCTCGCCAATATTTGGTGGCAGGCTCATGACGATTGTGCGCTTGATTCTGTTGGCCAGGCGGCATCCCATCCCCCCAGTGGATATTCCTAACTGGAAGTTACCATTTTGATAAAGAGACGGGAGCGACATGGTGCACCATTCCGGATGATCTGCAATGTTTATAGGCACCCGCTTTCTTTTGCAAACTTCATACAGCTCTCTGGCCATTTCAAGTTCATTGGCACTTTTTCCTACTCCTACAAACACCAAGTCAACGATGTGGTCAACCTCTGGTCTTCCTAAAGTGCTAATATCGTCGGAGGTGGCACTCGACTGAACAATTGGAATTCCCCCACATTGTTCCACAATGGCTATTCTCCTCTGAACTACCTTGGAAGTGCCAACAATGAGAGCATGTTGCCCGGTTACATCCAAAGTCGTTAACAATCCCATTCCTAGCGGGAAATTTCAAGTAGGTCAAATCTATGAGTCTTTCGCGATTGGTGCAAGTGCACGTGACCTCATGAAGCGAAAATTGATAAGGGCTGTGGTAGCCAGAACCTTACCTTTAGAGGTCAGTTTTTATATTTTAAGAGAGCCTGCAAACTGTTAGATAGGTTTATGAAGCTTATTTTATGGCTTTCTCAACAAAGTGACTCTTCACTATTTATGCTGTAACTTCATTCACAGACCTCAATTTTACTGCAGAATAGTCTTTTTGTTGGATAAGCATTAATTGCAGCGATTGAATAGCTGTATATATCTATGATCACTTCGTCAGCAGGCTCACGCCGTTTAGCCGTAAGCTGGGGACAATTAACTTGGGACAGGTACTCAGAGAGTGTAATTCAGATGGAGTAGTGATAGCCATAGAGCTCGTTTTGATAATTATAGCACCACGGCTTTTAACTAACAGACGACTCCCAAACACCCTCTAGAAACTCTCCTACAAAGCTGCACCGGGCCAGGACACTGGTAATGAGGCAAGAAACAGAGTCGATGAGCCGAAGAACAGGACCGCAAACGAGATCGTCTTGTAAATAAATTGTTTTCGTGGGTATGCCACAATATACGAGGATATCCTCTCCCGAGCACCGCACTGCGCCAATAATACCAGCTGCTCCATAAAGCAAAGCGAGTGTATAGAGCTCGAGCCCACTCATAATTTCCAAGGAGGTATATTGCTTGGAAATAAATGCTTCAACCAAATAGCATACTGTTTTCGCGAGAGCTGGTGCGAGGAAGTGGTCCCAAAGATCAATTGGTACTTCCCCACGTTGGAAATCCACACGAGCAGAGAGAGCAGACACGTAGATGATGCCGGATAGGATAGTTATTTTGTTGTTCAGAATGATCACATGGTAGGGGTCGTCTTTCAAAGAATAAGCTATGAGGGCGCTACTCAGCTCCAGGGCGCTAACAGCACCAAATACAGCAGTGGTTTTTCTGCGGCGGTTTGAAAACCACTCAAATTTTGGCGTGCTAAAAACAAGAGAGGTCCAACAAACCACCGTCGTTAAACATAGACACAGGAAGGCACTCTGCAGGTTAGAAACTACAAGGAAGTGTAATGATGCGGCCCAAACAAAAGGGGCAATCTGTACAATGAGCATAAATTTCATGTAGTAAAGTGGAAGTTCACCACCAAAATTAGTATACACCTGCGCGCCCGCACCTCTGGATACCATGCTCAGCAACATGCTTGTTATCAGCAGCGGGAAAGCGTTGCGATGAACTTCAAATATGGAGAACCATACCTGAAGCAATATATAAGCTGACCCAGAGCTTGATCCGAAGCACACTAGACTACTAAAGAGCGCTGGCCGAGTTACCACAAACTCTGAGAACGACAGTGAGGTCCTCTTTCTGACATTCTCAGTTGCATAGAGAGCTACTACAATGATACATAGCTGCACGAATGTAGAAATTAGCACGATCATCGAAACTTGACCTATGAATAGTGTTGCTGCATTAATTACCCGCGAACTCCAAAAAATATTACATCAGCTGAAATTTATCCATGCCGATTAACGTTGAGAAGATAATTTCTGGTCCTTCAGAATATGATGAGATCGCCAATATCATCGAAAATTTTAGCGTTGAGAACGCTGAAACCACTGAGGCACACGAGTTCTGTACTGGTATGACTCAAGTGTTTGGGAGCATCGCGAAATCAGGCCAATTTGTGAGAAGCCATAACGATAGCACCGCGCAGAGTATCTCAACTTGGCTCAAAGAGCAGCTTAGAGATTACGAGAACAAATGTTTTGAGCTCTTATCTAGCTCCGATGAGGATACGAGCCAGATTGCATTTGAAGCTTTACTAAAATTGGTGATGATCCAAGGAAAATACTGCAAAATCAACTATGAGACGGTAATTGATAGGATAATCAAGTCGCAAATTTTAATGACTACCCCTATGGATGGGCTTTGGATCCCCTACATTGAAAAATACGACGACGTTCGCTTCCATTTTTTTAGAGGCGTTGCAGCGGCCCTGGAAGACGTGGTCGATGAGCAGAAAGCTAAATACCAGCTTTTACCAATTTTCGAGAACTTTGTTGCTTATCCAGAGGAGGATGACGATCTCGATAAATGGATGTGCGGTACTCCCAAAGTCTCGAAAACTGCACTGAAGCTCGGAAAAGGCAATCTACTTAAAGTGTCTAGTCACAAAAACATGGCACAAAAGGCATGGTTAGCGTTCTTGAATCTATCCCTGAATGCCACTGAGGTGAAGCGTGTTCTCACAGTCCTGCATATTAATGCGATTCCCAATATTGTAAAGCCGCAAATTCTCATGGACTTTCTGACAGACTCATACAACTTTGGTGGTCCAATTGCACTTTTAGCCCTCAACAGTCTCTTTGCACTTATTCAAAATCACAACCTTGACTACCCACATTTCTTTAAGAAGCTCTATGAGCTACTTGGTGACGGAAGTTTATTTGCATCAACACATAGAGCAAGATTTTTACGGTTATTGGATTTGTTTTTGACAAGCACGCATTTACCAGGCTCTATCACTGCATCGATCATCAAGCGCATGGCAAGACTTTGCCTTTTTAGTCCTCCAGGTGCCATTATTGCGGTAATCCCTTTTATTTACAACCAGCTTAAGCGCCATCCAACTTGTATGCTTATGATTCATCGTAATTCACATATCACTGGACCCGAAGTTGACCCTTTTAATCCAAACGAGTTGGACCCACAGGCCACTGGTGCTATTGACTCTTCTCTGTGGGAGATTGAGGCGTTGGCAAAACACTACCAACCCAATGTGGCGACCTTGGCCCGTATTTTTAGCCAGCCTTTCTACAAGCCAAACTACAAGTTGGAGCATTTTCTCAGCCATTCCTACGAAACGCTGTATTCTGCTCAACTCAAACGCAAAGGGAATGGAGGCACTGCTCTCGAGTATGAGAATGTCAAGGTCTTTTGCGGAGACAATGGGTTTATGGGTAGATGGACTACCTAAGAATGCCCAAAACAAAAGGAATCTAATTTAATAAAATGATTAGAATTATTTCACAGGTCTAATATTAGAATAAATCAATGTGATTGATCAAACGCCATGTAGAGAGTGAGAGCTCAAATAAATATACGGAGAGGAAAGACGAGGGCGCGGCCTTCATAACCGCTATACTGAGACCTCGATATAGCGCTAAGATACCCTCTAATTTGATAATATCGCGCGCAACGATGAATACGCTCCTAGGGTAACCAGCATGCGTATTTGAGTAGACTTGGATGCGTTTACGTACGGTATCAAGCGGCATAACAACAGTTTTGCTAAACGCACCTGCTAGAAAAGAGCTACTCAAAACCTGAGGAAACCAGGTCGGTAGATTTTGCATTGTTTCCGACTCTCTCAAAAGCGAATAGGTGCCAAAAAATGTACCCATATACGGAACAATTCCAATCACCGCAGTTGAAGAACCTCTAAAAAATCCACCGAGCCCATTTGTACTGTAGATTTCCCTTATCGTATCAATTAGTCCCAAACTCGCCCCCTCGTTCGCAGCAGCGCGCGTTCGCAGCAAATCGAAAGGGTATGTGATGGTAGTTGAAACCATACCTGATATCGAGCCAGAAACCAGTAGCTTTAGGGGTTCAGACCAAGAAGAAGTTGTCTGAAATTGATTGAGCCCCGTATTAGCGGCCCTAAGGCTACCAAATTGGCAACCACTATAGGTGACATAGAGGAAGCATGCTGGTAGATTTCCCTTCCAAAATGCCCTAATACCTTCATTTGATGCGATTGATTTTATTTTGTTGTAAAGCAATGACACATTTACGGGCTTAGACTGCAGTTGCAGCCTGATTTTGAGTAGATCAAGAGGTGCCACAATCATACGAGTTCCTAGACCCGCAACCGCACCACACACTATACCTTGATAAAAGGTAATGTCTGAATCACTACGAAGATGATTCATAGGTTTCCGTTAATATATACACAGGAGCGCGCGCCAAGAGGGGTTTGAAAAAAAATTTAAGCGAGCCTTCTGGTGATTACCATGCAGCCACTTTTGAATAGTGATGGGAGTGCGGAGTACGCTCTGCCAGTAAAGAGCCCCCTCGACAAAGCTTGCAGGGTTATTTGTAGCGTAAATGGACCACTGGAGGCTAAAACTCGCGATGAGTTACCCACTCAGGCCACCCTAGAAGTGGTTATCAGACCTAACGTGGGTGTACCGGCAATTAGAGAACAGTTGATGCAGGATCAGCTATATTCCTGCCTTGAAAGTATTATTTTAAGACAGCTTATGCCGAGATCATTGGTACAGGTAGTAGTACAGGTACTTGAAGCCGGTGAGCGCAACTCAAGTGTTAATGAGCTCGCAGCGAGCATTAATGCCGCCTCTGTGGCTCTTTCTAACTCAGCTATGCCTTTGAGTGGCCTTTGCGTGGGGGTTTCCTCAGCACTATGTGGTGACGATCTGATTTTGAACCCTAGCGAGTACGATTTGAACTCGTCTGTTGCCTCTTTTATGTGCGCTTTCAAATTCACACAGCAAGATACACGTGTTGTGAGCCTTCAGGCTAATGGAAGTTTCACACAAGAGCAGCTTGTGAAGGTTCTTGAACAAACTCAGGATGCCGCACAGCAGGTGTACTTGGAGATGCGCGAGATTATCTATAATGTATACAAAGACGAAACAAAATGGAATTGATGCTGGCGTCAATATTAATATACATACAAATCAATAATGCACTAGATTCTTAATCCTAGCCTAAAATAATTCGAAAGTCTGATCAATCTTATCCGCAGCGTTTTTTCCGTCACCACTTGCAAATGTAGCGGCAATCATAAGAGGAAGTACAGACGTAACTTCGGCATACACTTTGACATTTTCAGCATCTGCCTTAATTTTGCCCCATGAAATGGCTTCATCAGGCCGCGCACCTGCATCACTGCCATCATACTCCTGAGCTGTGTTGATATACACCGCATAGTCGGCACCGTTCCGCATCAAATTGGCATTACAGATATGATGTTTGATAATTCCCCCACCAAGAATAATCATTCCGGACTTGTCGGCTTTTATAGCCATGCGATTGATGCGACGAATGTCGGCAACAAGATCTACCTCCAAATGGTCGGGGCTTGTTTTGTAGGAGTGGAAAAACAGCATGTCTCCCAGCGATCCATCCGTGAGGGCCGGGCAGAATACAGGAATCTGATTTTTGTGAGCCCAGTAAAGAACACTATCCTCGTTATCAATTTCTTTACCTAGTCGGTCGATAATTTTTGACGGAGACCATTTAGCACCATCATTTTGCTGCTCTTTGAACATGGTGTCAAGGATGGGCATCATCCAATCCTCGAATTTACAGTAATTATCATTGGGGACAATTAGATTGCCTATACGGTTGAGGCCCTTTTCGCGTAACTGCGCACCTGGTAGACTGAAATCGCCCAATTGAGTAGGTGCAAGACATTTGATGAGATCCTCTTCAATGCCTCCCCCAGTCGTGACAATGGCGCTCACAAGCTTATGCTGGACCAGGTATTTAAGGGTAGAACGCAAACCCGAAGAAATGAGGTTAGACGTGTATCCGAGAAAAATTGTTGTACGGACAAGCTCTCCCTCATCGTTTTCACCCGCCCAAGTACGCATTTGATCGAAAATGTCACATGCTTTCGCAACAGCTGAAGCTTGGAAGCCCATATTTTTCATTCCATCTATGACGCTACGAGCGGAGCCATTCTGATTAGCAGTACTATTGAAGTCAATTCCAGAGACTTGTGGTCCATCATACTCCTCGCTAGGCTTGAGCACTGCTTCAGTAGCGATATTGGGTGTCGACATCTACTCGAAAAGTTTCTAGTATGTGGCGAACGTGGCTGAACGTGGAACAATTTCTCAGATATCAATCATCATCATAAGCTCAACGGGACGTGAGTCGTAAATTACAAAGATGAATGACGACAAATGCTGGATCTGTTTAACGCAAGAAGGCAACAACTGGAAAAGAGTGTGCAACTGTAATTTGTGTGCTCATGAACAGTGCATCTTGCAGTGGGCCCAGTCGTCCGAAGAAACGCCGTGCTGTCCCCAGTGCCGACAAGAGATTCGTATCGAGTCGGAGTCATCTATATTAGTGGAGCTACGTGATAGCGCAAATTCTATGCTTTCATCGTTGTTTGGTGGGGCTATCATAGCTATAGCGGGCCCAACCATTGCGACTAATGCTATTGTCAATACTCTATATGAGGTGGGGGCTATCTCGATCCGTACAATGTGTCCTGCACCCATGGCAAGTGTGACTTTAGGGCCTCTATGGAGCCGTTTCCATCGATTCGCACCGTTTGGTATGCCCATGATCCCACTCCCACCTTCTTGGACCTTTATCGAGAAAACGACCACGACGGCTGCGGTCCAGCAGCTTTACCGCCAAGTTGCTATTCCCATGATTCCAATATGGCTATGCAGTTCCGGAAAATATGCAGTGCTTGCGTCTTGTGCCTTATCTGCTTTGATAGGTACCGTACCAGGTCTACCGACCCAAGAAAGACAAAAACTTTTGGGAATAATGCTGGGTCGTTATGTTTATGAACTATTCTGGAGAATTACTGCTGGTAGGATATTGAATGCTTTTGCTCAGCGTGTTTATGTTGCCACCCGCCGTGACGACTACAAAAATGCTATGGCGCGACTGGATGAGTTGATTGATCAAGCAAGACAAGATCAAGCTCCTCGTGACCCAGATGCAGCACTGGAACAGATGGTGGAAGTGGTTGAAGTAATTGAGGATCTAGATGAGATAGGGGCCCGTCGTGATGGCCACTGGCTTCTGGGCCGCACCCCACCTTTTCTGCGTATTCTGCAGGGTCTCATTACTCCGTCTTTATCGGCTCTAATGGGTAATCTCCTCTCAAAGATCCCTCAGCTTGCCTCTTGGTCTAAGCTCAGTCAAAATTTATTGGGAATGTGCCTTGTGGTTCTTCTCAAAGATCTGCTTGACCTGGTGGTTGCCTACAAGCGTTCCAAGATGGAGATAGATAAACACGTGCTCAATTATGATGACAAGAGTCAGTCAAAGAGCACCATCGCGCAGTATATTCACGCATTCAACCAGCGTGTAGCCAACTTAGTGAACCTTGATATTCGGATAGGTGTCAATTGAGCTGGTCATCCAATGCATCTTAAACTAAATAGCTGATACATATGAGCAGAGTTTGTGGTCAAATTTGTCACAGCGAATCGGCATTTCGAGCGAGTAAAATGGGTTCTTCATGACATAGTCTGAATAAATAGCGTGCATCTGGTTAAGCACTGCCTCGATGTTATTGTACGTTCTCTCAGTAGCTACCAAGAATTTGACTCCAGTTTGACTCTGGTAACAGTGAAGAACAAGAGTGGGCGCTTCAATCGATCGGATTCCAGAGCTTCCCATTAGCGGGGATATACTGGTTGCTAACGCGTGAACAGAGTGAAATGTGCTTGCTAAGACAAGGTAGTCATTTGGGTCTAGCTTTTGTAATGAGTCGTTGAAATCTTTCTGATACACGAGACCTCCTGACCTGTTTAAAATGTATATACTTTTGATCATGGTGATGACAGAGTGTAGAGGGGAGCGCGGTGTTGGGCATCAGGAGAATGTAGAATATCAGTGAAATGTATGAGTACTTGGTTTTTAAAGAATACAGGGGCTCAATACCGATAACCCAAGCATAACTCGCTATTGGGTTCACGAAGTTATTGCCCAAAGCTTTGTGGGTCTGTTGGGCAGAGTTACTGAAATGCAAGTCTACCTTGATAATCTATATGATTTCCATTTTACTTTTTCGAAAATTGAGCAGCAATTTCAGTAGCACGTTGAACAGCCTTGATTGTGGGACCACGGATATTACCCTCCTCCAGCTCAGCAACACCATTGATGGTGGTACCACCTGGAGTCATAATTTTGCTTTTGAGGACAGACGGATGGCCACCATCAAGCACCATCTGGCTGGCACCCTTGCAAACTTGAGCTGCTGCGTAACGAGCTGCCTCGTATGGGAGTCCCTGCTTCAAGGCACCGTCAATTAATGCCTCCATGAATACGTATACAAATGCAGGTCCAGAGCCAAAAAGTGCAATACATACATCTTGTTTGCTCTCTTCAACAGTGACAAACTTGCCACTCTGGCCCATGAGCCATTCAACAATGTCCTGCGCAGAACTTGGGTCCTCAGTCTGGTAGGTAAGGGCAGTCATGCCCTCGCCGCATTGAGCCGAGGTATTGGTGGTAGCGCGTACAACGTATACCTCAGGCCCGCAATGCTCCGACATAGCTGCGATGGTGGTGCCTGCCAAAAGTGAAATCAGAACTGTCGGTTTAGTGAATTTCAGGCTAGAAAGCACATCCTTGGCCATGTAAGGCTTGACACCAAGAACAATGACATCAGACTGGTCAACAACTTCCTGGTTAGAGCTGGCGACAGTGACGCCAGGGAACTGCTCAGCGAGAGCCTTTCTGCTAGATTCGGTGCGCACGGCAGCGACAAACTTCACAGGGGCATACTTCTCATTTTTGCCCTTAAGTGCAGCGCTCAATATTACTTTACCGAGATTTCCTACGCCGATGAAGCCAAGGTTATACTCAGACTTGATGGTGGGTCTGGGTACCATTGCTGATGGATTCCTTATGATTACGTCATAGATAGGAAATTATAACCCCACAAAATTTCAAGAAAAGTAGAAGCGAAATTGTAGGCTAGCTACTAATTGGAATTAGATCTGGGATAGTTTTCATGTGAGGCTCATTTTGATTTTAGCAGTAAAATATAATGTTTAGTCACGGTTAAGTCCGATATGGTTTACGTAGTTGGGCGCAGAGTAGAAAGGGTCCCACTTCTCACTATCACCCTTTTCTGACGAACATGCCCATGAAGGAGCCCTTTGGCCTTCATGAAGCTTTGACTCTCTACCCAACGGAAGAAGAGTTCCCAGATGCTGCAAAATATATTGAGAGTATTGCTGAAGCCGGGGCTAAATACGGTATTGTCAAAATAGTTCCGCCCTCGAGCTGGGACCCGCCGTTCTGTCTTGACCCCGAGACTTTCACCCTGATAACTCGTACTCAGAACCTCAGTCGCATGGGACTTTTCACAAGAGCAACTATTAATTGGGCTGAGCATCTTTTCCAGTTTCACCGGCAGCTTTCTGGAGTAGAGATTGATACCCAGCCCATGCTTGAAGGCGGCAAGGTGAAACTCAATTATTACCTTGCCTGCCATTTCGTTTCAAACTTTGGTGGATACGAAGCTGTTTGCAAAAAACATCTTTGGGATGATCTCGCTCGTACGCTAGTTGGTGGTCCTTGTGGGTCTGTGCTTGCCCGTCGTTACGCCGAGGTTGCTCTGCCATATACCCAGTACCTGGAGCGGGTGCGGAAATCCAAGAAATTCAAGGAGCTACTAGTGATTCATGGGGACGAAGAAAGTAATGAAAATACGGACGGAGACCAAGGCGGAGATGATGATGAGGACCATGCTACAAAGGCCGAGTCAGAGGCTCAAGAAGACAAGGAATGCGTTCTCTGTCTCCAAACTGGAGGCAGTGACTTCCAGAACTGCTTTAAGTGTAGGCGAGAATTCCACCGGTATTGTGTGGGTCGCTTGTCTGTGGAGAGCCAGCATCAGTGGTGGTGTCCAAGGTGCCTATGCTCACCTCCTCGATATCGTTATGACCCGGGTGAAGAGCAAACACTAGCTCAGTTCAAGAAAAAATGCGATTCTTTCAAAAGCCAGTATATAAAAGATCATATGCCCAACCCATACACCAAGAGCGATCTTGAGCAAGAGTTTTGGGATCTAGTCTCGCAAACTGATCGTCAGATTGAGGTCGAGTATGGTGCTGATTTAGTGTCTGAGGAGCTGGGGTCGGGCTTCCCGCGTAATCGCAAAGACGAATACCACTCTCACGAATGGAATCTCAATAAATTAGGGACCATAGGTGGTAGCCTTTTCCGCCATCTTCGCAAGCCTATTTCAGGAGTGACATCGCCGTGGGGATATGCAGGAATGCTTTTCAGCGCGTTTTGCTGGCATTCCGAAGACCATTTCTCCTACTCTATTAATTATCATCACGGTGGTGCAACTAAAACCTGGTATGGTGTACCGTCAAAACATGCGGCCAGATTCGAGCACGTGAGCCGTAAACTGGTTCCTGAAGAATTCGAAATCGACGCAGATGTTCTCAGCGGCCGTGCGTCGCTATTGCCACCCAAGTTTCTCAAAGATAATGGTGTTGACGTTTTCGCGCTCGATCAAACTGTTGGTGAATTTGTAGTAACCTTTCCAAATGCATACCACGCTGGTTTCAACCATGGGTATAATTTCAACGAAGCAGTGAACTACGCGCCAATTGACTGGCTTGACAAAAGTCGGGAGTCTGCAGAATACTATCGCCGAATGCGTCATGAACCAGCTTTCTCGCATGAGGAGTTATTGTATCGCTCGTTCATACTAGAAAAAGACCCCAGGATTCGCCTTGCAGTCGCAAAGTATCTGCTCAAAGAGCTTCGAGATGAGCATAATTTTCGTGCGTATATGTCTTCAACTCGATTTCAGAAGTTACGGCAATCAGTGGCCAGTCTTCGAAAGGTTGAACAAGACCTTGATACAGATGGGTATCACTGTGAGAATTGCAAGGCGCTGCCCTACTTTTCTCGCTTTAGATCCCTCGTGAACAACAAGCCAATCTATCATTGCCTGAGGTGTGTTTGTGACCCTAGTTTTGCAATACCGTATCGGGCCATTCGTGACTGGGTTTACGAGGAAGTGCGTGAGTTCGCGGGCGACAAACTCAACGAGCTAATAGCTGAGGTAGATGGCTACATCAAAGAGGAATGAGCTTCTATAATTTATTAATTCTACACATATTTACGATAATTTATTACCACAGAATTTACAAGAGATCGCCGCAATTAAAGCAGATATTCACTAAATAAGGTGCCAAAAGTCTTCCTTGGTATCAGTGAAAACGATCGTGACTAGAGTCCGGGACGCACTCTCCCTATCCATCAAGTCATACGTGGCTGACTCTTTGCTGTAGAGCTTCTGCCAATTACGCATAATACCAAATACTTCCTCCCCCCACGCTTTACACGACTCGGCCGTGATGATAGTTGAGTTCTGACGCGACACTCCCCACTCGCCCCAGGTAACGACTAGCTTTTCGTCTAGCTTAAAATTGGTATCAATCTCTTTTCGTTCATTGATTGCAA
>JAKTWO010000083.1:0-15703 GCA_030582055.1 Wickerhamiella lipophila | reverse complement strand
GGGGGGTCGTTTAACCTCCATTAAAAGCTGAGGTG
Source organism: Wickerhamiella lipophila (assembly GCA_030582055.1). Classification (NCBI taxonomy): domain Eukaryota; kingdom Fungi; phylum Ascomycota; class Dipodascomycetes; order Dipodascales; family Trichomonascaceae; genus Wickerhamiella; species Wickerhamiella lipophila. Next base: position 15,668 of record JAKTWO010000083.1, on the reverse strand, counting down.
AGATTTTTTCTACAAGTCAGGCAAATGTCGATTGTTGTGTTGATCTCGGGCTCAGGTACTAATTTACAAGCACTGATTGATGCTGATTTGGGTGCCCCTATCACGCACGTGGTTTCCTCCTCGAGCGATGCGTTTGGGCTTCAAAGGGCCGCTAAAGCTGGAATTCCTTCCACTGTTCACAGCCTCCAAAACTATTACAAGGATATCCCCAAGCAAGATAGAGAGCAACGCAAGCAAGCCAGGGCCACATTCAATGCCGATTTGGCGCAGCTGGTGCTTGATCTCCGTCCAACGCTGGTGGTTTGTGCCGGGTGGATGCTTATCTTGGCCCCGACTTTTCTCAACCCACTGGCTGCTGCCAAGATTGATATCATCAACCTGCACCCGGCCCTTCCTGGTGCCTTTCCTGGAATCCATGCAATTGAGCGTGCCTGGCAAGCTGGCCAAGACGGTACTGCCGAGCATGGTGGAGTCATGATCCACTATGTGATTGCCGCTGTGGACGAGGGCGAGCCCATCCTGGTGAAGAAGATCCCTTTACATAAAACCGAGACTGTGGATCAATATGAAGCTAGAGTACACTCAATTGAGCACGAGGCTATCGTCGAAGGAACCAAAAAGGCACTCGAGGCCCGCAAGTGAATTAGTGGCAGTCAGGTCGCACAGTGGCAGCACCTGGTGGGATGATGGGGGGCTCATCAGGGATTATATGCATACTCATTTGTCTCATCTTAAAAAAGAAAAGAAACCGATAATATCGACATGGTAGCATCATGGACGGCTGTGTTTTGTGTGGTGGTAATTGCAGTGGTTATCTGGATGGCATGTTGCTGTGTGCAGCGAAGAAAACAAGACAAACAGGGGCAACAGGAGCCAGGAACGTATCCTCAAGACCCCAATGATAACGCAGTGGACGAGCAATACCGAGCAAATGTTGATTATCACTTTATGCACACTTTTACGCCAGCTGCTGGTTTTATGAGCTCGCCGCCACCGGGCCCTACCCCACATTATTATACTCCAGGCCCTCCTACAGGCAATCCAGGACCCCTATACTATAGTCCGCCACGCTCAGCTCAAAGCCAACCACAACACGATTCAAAGCCCATATTGCTGGAAGAATTACCACCCTATAAATGCTAGATAGATAATAGAGGTCATTAATAGAGGTCATTACTAGAGTGAGTCTGTAGTTGTGCTGGTGCATGGGGTGCAATTCAGGCAAGCAACTTCCAGCTCAGAGGCTCGCATGAGGTTGAGGGGTACATGAATCTACTTTTGGGCGGTATCCCTGGCGCCTCTGGTGATAAAATCGGGGGCCAGAACCATCTTTACGCAATTACGCATCTCACTCAGTTTGTCGAAACATTGCGTCTTGTAGTCGGGATGCTCCTTGATACAGGTCTCATATGCATTCATTTGATTGCTACATCCTTTGATGATATTCTTGAACGATGGGGCACTGCTCTTGACGCACGCACTGAGCTTCTTTTGCTCTTCGAGGCAGACCACAGCGTCCCCGCCTTCAAGGCACCTATAATAGATTAAAAACTGGTCAGGGCAATACTCTGCCACTTCGCCAACAAGTCTTTGATCCAGTAGTAATGACATTTTTCTAGCCTTGGTCCAGGGTGGGTACAAAGAGTCTTTATCATCAAAGGTGGGTGGGACCCTGGCACATAGGATCCTGGCACCCGGGATCCTATGTGCCAATTTAATAGCAAATACCTCCCTAATACCGCATATAAATAGTAATACATAACCCCAGAATAGTGTTTTCACGCCATTTACACGCCCCTCTTGCCTCAGGTTCTGACATACACACACACACACACAGAGAGAGACAAAGACCTAAAACACCCTCATCACCTGTATGCGCACTCTGACCATTGGTGACCAAGTCACAACTCCTAGTGGCCAAGCAGGAGTTCTCAGGTGGAGAGGAAGGATTAATGGCAAACCTATAGAGTATGCTGGTGTTGAAATCAGTAACGGCGAAGGTCTTCACAGTGGTGAGCACGAGGGACACAAGTACTTTGAGACCAAGGTGCCTGGGAGCGGTATTTTCGTTTCGTACTCCAAGTTGCTAAGCGCTAACATCACTACCCCCCTCTCTAGGCTTGGCAAATCAAGGCTGCCGGCCTTTGCGTCCCCTGGCAAGACGCCCAGAGCCCCATCTCCAGGCAGCCCCCAGAGACGGGAATTTAGTGGCGATGTGGGTGAAGTGACTCGCCTAAAGGCACTTTTAGAGGACAAGGAGGCTAGAATCAAGGATCTCAAGGCGTCTAAAGAGATTCAGCGCACAGAGTTCCGAAAACACATCCAGTCCATCGAAGCAGACCGTAATCAGATTGCTGAACACTATGAGAATATGCTGAGAGAGGCCGCTAATGCTAGCGCGACCCATGAACAAGCGGAAATCGATGTGCAGCGCACTGCACTTGCGGCCATGCAAAATAAGCTGATGGAGGAGAATGAGCAGATGCGTCAGGGCCTAGAGGTGGCCCAGCGCGAGGCGGCCGAGGCAAAGGCCAAATTGGTGTCTTCTGAACCCTCTAAATCTGCTCCTGCTGATGTTGATCTCGATGGCTTATTGGCTGAGCTTACTGCGCAGGAGGATCGGTTGGCGGAGCTCCAAGATTCAGTACAGCGAGTAGACCAGCTTCGGCAGCAAAACGAGGAATTGAGTGGACGCAACACTGAGCTAGAACAGAGGTGTAGCGAAATGGAGACCCATCTTGACGAGGTTGCTGCTCTCAAGGATTCTCTCGACGAGCTTTCCCTGGCTTCCGGAAAAGGTGATACTGCCCCCTCAGCAGTGCTTAGACAGGCCCAAAAAGAGATTGAGCAGCTCAAAGATGAGCTTGAAACTCAAAAGAAACGGGCAAATAAATTCGCTCAAGAGGCCGAGGAGGCACGTAAAGATGCTCAAATGTACTTCAAGATGAGCATGGAATCCGGCGGTGACAGCGAAGAGCAAAATAAGCTCCAGGATGAAATCGATAAACTCAAACGCGATCTCAAGAGATCCGAAGCTATTGCGAGGAATTCCAAACTCGAACTCGAACGTGCCAAAGAGAGTGTGGGCTCGACCCCCAAGCGTAAATCGATCAGAGAACAAGTCAGAGCGTCAATGGCTAACGGAAATACACATCATGAGCCTCAAGAGGTCAATACAGACACCAAAAAGCCACATGCCGAAGAAGCAATGGCTCATGACAATCGAGCTCCAGAGGTCGGGGCCAGCGCTGCAATGGCATCAGAGCGCGAGCTCGAGGACCAGATTCTAAGGGAAGCAGGTCTCCTTGAACCTCCCAGCCAAGCACCCTCATTACCTGCTCCAGTTCCTGCAGCGCCGGTCAAAGCTGATCCTGCGGCCGGTCGTTCGATGTGGTGCGGTTTATGCGAAAAAAGTGGCCACACTAGCGTAGACTGTCCTTACGACTAGATATTTATAGCTTGAATTAAAAAAAACCACAAAACAAAACAAATAATTAAAAAGGCTTTTACTTACATATCAGAGTATCCGGGCATACAACTGGCTTTTGAGCCTAGACTTGAACCCAAATGCTATAGAACGTTGATAGGCAAGACACGAATCGGTAGCATAAGATCCAAGTTAGGGCGCTGGGTAAGTACTTTTCAAAGAATTGGTGAAAGGTGCGGCTTTCAATGATATATTAGCCATCCCTCAAGATACCCAGTGTTGCCGATTGATTTGACTTCTATCAATGTGTGGATCCCCTGCTGAGCTCATTAGCCCGGTACACTCTTTTACTTTGCCTAAATGCCAGGGTGTTTTGTCGTTGCACATTGTGCCTCGAGTCTCATGCATGATGCATGCATAAGTTTGTTTATAATGCGGAGTACGGCTACTGCTGAAATTTTAGAGTATGAGCGGGAAGTGAGCTCGACAAAATTCTTAATAGAGTTTAGAGCCCAATCTATATAGCGATACCTGAAAATAATTACGAAATCTGCTCACATGGCCGAGGAATATCCCTCTACACAATATTTACTACTTACCCAATCGGGGGTCCTATGCAGTCCAAACAAACAAACATGCATGGTATATAACCATTGCTTAATTACTCAAAGCATGAAAACACCCAAATTCACAAGACCCGATTCACAACCGCAATATCGCTATTGGAAAATGCACGGCGGAGAAATTGAAATGATTGAGTTCCTGATGGATAAGATATACCTCGGAGCATACGACTACACTCCAGTCAACGACTCAAGGTTCACATACTTTACTATCGACAATGTGTTCCCGTACAATGCATTCCACCATGACTTTGGTCCTCTCAGTGCTGGCCATCTTTACCGGTTCGCCATTCTTTTGCACGAGGTGATGGGCGACGCCAAAAACGCCGGCAAGGCTATCGTCTTTTATTCGAGCACAGACCCTCGCATGAGAGCAAATAACGCATGTATCCTATGCTGCTACATGGTCCTAATCCAAAAATGGCCTCCCCACTTGGCCCTCAGACCCATTTGCCAGGCCAACCCTCCATTCACACCCTTTAGAGATGCTGGATACTCGACTGCTGATTTTGAGCTATTGATTCAGGATGTAGTTTATGGTGTTTGGCGGGCCAGAGAGCATCGTATCTTGAACCTTAATGATAACTTCTCCATTGATGAGTATGAACACTATGAACAAGTGGAGAATGGTGACCTGAACGATGTAGGTCTCAACTTTGTTGCATTCGCCTCACCACGTCACGCATCAGCTGATGAAGCCCCTAATTCATGCTTCACTCAGGTTTTAGACTATTTCACTGAGAAAAACGTCCAGGTGGTAGTCCGCCTGAATTCCCGGCTTTATCCTGCCGAAACGTTCTTGCAACATGGTATCAAACATATTGACCTTATTTTTGAGGATGGTACGTGCCCCACCATGGCATTTGTGCATGCATTTATCGGAACAGTTGAAGGCGTTACCAAACGCGACCCCACGGCTAAGATTGCCGTTCACTGTAGAGCAGGTTTGGGCAGAACTGGCTGTTTGATTGGCGCATACCTCATATACCGCTACGGATTTACCGCCCAAGAAGTCATTGGCTACATGCGCTTTATGCGCCCTGGTATGGTCGTTGGACCTCAACAGCATTGGCTGTACGTCAACCAGAATCAGTTTAGAGAGTGGAGATATACCATGTGCGTATCCGCTAAACCCGAGCCCGAACTTTCTGGATACTCGCGCCTTGTGAGCAAGGACCAAGCTGTTGGAGGTGTGCCCCGTACCCCTGAGCGTAAAGTTCTCGCATCTGTTGATAACACAAAAGCTCTACCAGCACCAACACCTGGCCAGCCTCGCAAGTCGCCTATACAGCAACTTAGCGTTCGCAAGGTACGCAACGCTAGCCCTCATGGCTACGAGAATACACCCAACAGTGCTGGTCGCTCACGCGTTATGACTGAGCTGAGCTCTACTCAACAAAGAGAAATTGCGCGTGGCTTGAGAACGGCTTCCAACCCAAGTCCTCGGCACACTAGTAAACGCATGCAAACACCGACAAGCCACCCTATCCCCGCTGGACGAGCCAAATAAAAAAAAACCCGTTTAATCACAAGCACTCACGCGCGTCTCTCCTAATAATAAAAGGGCTGGGGATCTAAATTATCTATGAAATATCAGTCATATCCTAATGTACACCTATAAAATCCAAGAGAAGTCACCAAATCATGTGCAAGACATGCTTTCAGAGGAGTTCTTTTTCTTTTTTCTGTAATAAATAGTCAATCAGCAACACTTTAGCGGCGATAAGACTAGCCACTCAGGGGCCGGTGGAGTGGGGTCTGCTTTGTGTATCTCTATACGCCTCTTTTTCGAGACACAAGCGGACCTTGGCCATGCTTGTCTGCTTTTGTTTATTCGCAATGTCACAAAAAATAGTCACTTATCATGTTCTCCTGAGCACTTTGGATATGACGGTCGTTTTCTGGAGACGCATCAAAAACATTAAAGTTCCTGCTGGTATCTTCACCCACTTCGAGCACGCTCGCAAGATTGCCACACCGATAGCAATAGTTGGGGGCGCTCCAGACAGTACTCAACTTGTCGTTAAATAAGATATCAAATCCCTTTTGACATAGTTGATGTGCGCGTAAAATATGGCTAAATTGATTGCGTTGCAGGAAAATGTCCACGATTGTAGATCCAAATGTATAACCTGCACCTCGAGGCGAGATACTGAATTCGGTACGAGTCTCATCGGGGTCACTCCACACCAAATCTGCCATGGGTCCCTCGTGAGGGATTTCTCTAAACCGGTCGATTACCTTGACTTGGTCAATGGTTTGGATGGACGGGCTGAGGCCACCATGAACGCAAAATATGGAGTTATCAATCACCACAGAGAGAGTCATGAAATCAAACATATCGGTGAAAAGCGACCACACTTTAGGAGAGCCGTATTTCCGTACGCACTCGGTATAAAACCCATACGATTGAGTGATACCCCGCGACTCATGGTTGCCCCGAACTAGCGTAATACGCTGGGGCCACCGCAGTTTCAGCAAAACCAGCAAAGTGATTGTTTCAACTGAAAACAGGCCGCGGTCCACGTAGTCGCCCAGGAAAAGGTAATTGGTGTTGGGGGGCTCCCCTCCGACCTTGAAGATCTCCAATAGATCGTAAAACTGCCCATGAATATCGCCAACAACCGTCACGGGGCTCTTGATGTGCACCACATTGGATTCTTTTATTAGGAGCTCCTTGAGTTTTGCACAGAGCGCTGCAATCACTTGTTGTGGTAATAGCTCCCGTTTGAGGACCAGCTCGATGGATTGGTCGAGGTTCTCTATCGACGTGAGCATTGTTGCGTGGCTGCTTTCAAGAGTCCTCCAAGTCTCTCTAAAGGGGTCTATAGTGTCTTTAGAGGCGAGAGCGCTCAAAACTCCCAGGGGCCCTCTGGGCCCCCGCTTACTCATGGCATATCCGTTTGTGCGGCGGCCAAGTAGCACTGATGCTGCTCAACGAGCTAGAGGAGCCCCTGCAAATGGTAGCCTTAGCCCGAAAACTGACAGGGGATCTCTCCTGCGAAGCATCTCCAGCGCGTCAATTGAAACCGTTAGGGCCAGTAATCGGGTTGGTGCCGCTCAGTATATGGCTCAAGAAAAGGCGTATGTGCACAAACTGAGGTCAAATGATCACCCGGATGACGCGTTCAACCCCGTCGAGCAGGTTTCTGATCTCGAGGAGCCCGAGGGGGACGATCAAGACGAAGACGAGGCCGAGACTGAGATGGCCGGATTCGGAGGGTTGGGTACGTCTTTTGATGATGCATACACTGATTTATCGAGCTCCTATAAAACGCTGGAGAACTCAGCTCTCTTGCGTAACCGCGCCAAGCTCAGAGAGCGCACAGAGTGGCAGGCCATGCTCATCAATGTCCTCACTGGCGAGGTATTCAGGTCCGAAAAGACCCGTCTCAAGAGCGCGCCAGCTCGCAATTATCCCACTGATAACGCCTCTTGGCTCGAACTCCGAGCTAAAGTTGTCGGCAGAACAGTGGCCGAGCAGCAACGCCTTCACGCGGTTGCACGGGGCAACGTGAGCGATCTGCTGGAGCGCATCACCGCATACAAGATTGATGGATACAAAACCGTCGAGGAAGTCTATGAAAGTATCGGTGATGTGCTGGATTCTCTATACCGGTGTGAAGCGCTTTGGCCCACCACTAAGCAGATGAGGACGGATTCCACTCTCTATGCCAGTGAGAATGTTCAAAAGAAGATTGAGGCTCTCACGGCGTGGCACAGTATCACTGGAATGATACATCTAGAGGTGAAGCTTCTGAAAGAATGGACGGGCAACGATCAGATTGACCCCAGTGCTCCCCGCGATGGTGAAGAACCAGGTAGCTCGCTTGTCGACTCCATTTTCAAGCAAGACGATGCTCTCATGTCAACGTTTGAGAACCGTGTCCAGGCTTATCTTTTCCCCCTGATTCGCAGAGTCAGGGATGTCTCAATCGAGCACGCCCACGATTTCCTGGAGATGGGCCTCCCGCTTTTCCGCACCTCATTGGAACCGCTGCTCAAATTCCCGGTTGTGCTAATCCACGGTATCATCGAACTCCGGCTCTCACTTGCCCGTAAAATTGTCAACCCGACAATCGTCCTGATCGACCAGGCCATCCACTCTTTCCAGCGGTACATGAAACTGGGACTAGTGCTGACCAGTGAATACATGGAGCTAACGCGACCTATTTTTGACAAGGGGTGGATCGTGAGCCGCAAAGAACTGAACACCCTCAACTCCACACTTCTCGAGTGCATTACTCTCTACTTGGAGCTTCTGGTCAACAAGTTTCTCGATGGCGGAAAGTCCTCTCTCTCGTTTTTCCGATCTTTCAAGAGTATTGAACAGCTCGAGCAGCACTATAATTTCCTCCAGGACTCGTGCACCCTCATTGAGGGCGGTGATATCTCGGTTGCTGAACGGTTCGCCTCTCTTGACTCGCGTGTTTTGGCGCGTTTGCTCGCATACTGGGAGCATCAAATGCTGGGGCCCTCCACTTGGAAGCGTGTTGAGATTGAGCGGTGGTTTGCCGCTACTATTGAGAATATTCGGTCGATCCAGCGTAAACTGTTACGATTCTATAAAATCCTAAGTGACGCACACGAAAATTCAACCGAGTACGCGCTGCCAAAGACTCAGATGAAGGGCTTTATAACCCACATTCGAGAGCAAAACTTCTTTTTGGTGTTTATTGGATCGCTTGAACGTGAAGGTATTTATGTGTTTGCATCTGCTAATTTGCGGGACCAACCGCAAGTGATCAAGAACATTCTCCAGGGATTTTCGCGAATGAGAACCAATACAGAGCAGTCCGAAGACCCTGGATGCGTACTGGTCCTGACCATCGAGGAGCCGCTCGTTTGGGACGGCCAAATCTATCATTTGGATATGCCCACCGATAACATCAGGGTTGCGCAGACTGGTAAAGTGGTTCTGGTTGCACAGGGTGGGTTCCCAGAACTTATGAAGGTGCGCAAGAAGTTATCCTTTTTGGACTCTTTTGATGTAATTATGCAACGCAAAGCGCACCTCACTAAAGTGGAGAATGAGCTTACGCGAATTCGGACCCTGTTTTATCGGTTGGCGAATGCAGTCATCCAAAGTGTACAGCAGTTTAGATTGCGCACCAAACCGTATGGATGCCAGGAAATCGTGCAGCAAATGTTTGTGTTCGCCCGTGAGTTTGGCCAGCGTGGCCTTGGTACCATGAGTGCCTCCAAACGTGGCCGCGTGGCTTTGAAACTCATTGATTTATGCATTGACTGGGTCTCTTTTGTTTGCGATGACTGCCCGCCCAGTGAGCCCAAAACATTCAGGTGGACAGTTGTGGCTCTTGAGTTTGCCATGGTCATGACTCGTGGTGTCAATATCGTGGCGATTAGCGATGAGCAATTTACCAAACTTCGACGCAAAGTAGCTGACTGCGTGACGCTCCTGATTTCCCACTTTGATATCATGGGAGCGCGTTCACAGGCTCAGCAGATGAAACCCAAGATTTTGCCAAAGTCCAAGCAAGGAGCCATTGACCTCAAGGACGACGAGCAGCTCATTCAGCTTTTGCGTGAACCTACACTCGAAAAAATTCACTTGCTTGATAAACAGCGCGCATCGCGTCAACTCGTGGGTAAAGTCTTGGACGATAGCAACACAGAGTTTGAGTTTCTTGATTTTGCCTCTTCCCAGCGCTCAAACACGTCTATGCGCTGGCAGCAGGGTCGCTTTATTGGCAGCGGTGCTTTTGGAAGCGTTTACCAAGCTCAAAATCTCGACAGCGGCCAAGTCATGGCTGTAAAAGAGGTCAAGCTCCAGAACCGCCAGTCGATTGGACATATTCTCAAGACAATCAAGGATGAAATGACTGTGTTGGAGATTCTAAGCCACCCCAATGTTGTTCAATATTACGGCGTCGAAGTCCACCGTGAGCGTGTATTTATTTTCATGGAGTACTGCGAGTTTGGCTCATTGGCAAGACTGCTAGAGTATGGTCGTATCGAAGATGAGAGTATTGTACAAATGTACTCATTGCAGATGCTCGAGGGCCTGGCGTATCTTCACCAATCTGGTATTGTGCACCGCGATATCAAGCCAGAAAACATTTTACTGGATGGCGCTGGTGTCATCAAATTCGTTGATTTCGGTGCTGCTAAAGTGATTGCCAATACTTCTCGCACGATAGCACCTAGTGGTGGCGGTGGTGGTGATGGTGGTGGTGGGGCTAGTGGCGGTGCCAGTGATGGTGCGCGAGGTCAGCGGCCTACCCGTGTAGGTTCAGTCACCGGAACGCCAATGTACATGAGTCCTGAAGTGATTACTGGTAAAACAGGGGGTGTCAACAATCATGGAGCCACGGATATATGGTCAATCGGCTGCTGTATTTTGGAAATGGTTACGGGTAGACGTCCGTGGGCCAACCTGGACAATGACTGGGCTATCATGTACCATATTGCTGCCAACCATATGCCCCCGATGCCCACTGACGAACAGGCTTCGCCCGCGTGTCGCAAGTTCTTGCTTCGCACATTGGAGCGGCGCCAGGATAAGCGTGCCAGTGCAATGAAGCTGCTGAACGATCCCTGGATTGTGAGCATTCGTAACCAGTACCTTGATAGCGATGATGATGATAGTGCCACTGGGGAGCTACCAGTGCGCTCCGCCAGCGTCCCACCAGAGAATATGGTAAAGTCACCAGGCACAGACTTTCAGGTTCAGGAGGGCATCAGTGGTGCCGGCGGCGGTGATGAAAAGAACACAGGCACTCCGCCTAGCATCGACGCTATAAACTCCACCGCGTCCTCCAACCCAGAGGTCACCACCAGCCCCACTGGCCAAGATGAGGAGGAGGAGGAGGGTCATCATCCTGAGTTTGCACGGCCTCAGCCGGAACCATCTTCCCAATTGTGAATGTATGAACTATCCACAAAGAAGCAGTCTTATACTTTATTTATAAATATTTATATTAGCATACTCTTACGTGACTGCACATAGACTGGCTCCCCGTACAAGGGGGGGCCTTCAGTGTGTGTAATCTGAGCATATCTATCCTTGGAGCTTGGTGGTTGTTGGGCCATGTCAGACTTTAGTGACGATGAGAGTGCTGGTGCGCTGTTCTCTAAACGCCGAGTCGACAACATCTTTGATGAAATGGACACAGCGGAGTTGCCAGTCGCGCAGCCCACTCGCCTCCAAAGCAAATCTCAGCGTCTTGTGGAAGAGGAGTATCTATGGAGGCACTGGTTTTTGAATAATACGCGTCCAGCCGACATTTTGAGGCTTTTCACGCGCGCAGATGGCAGCACAATCAGGACCCGCAACCATTATAAAGATCAGCGCAAGGCGCTCCGTAGAAAATACGGCGAATGCGCGACGACGATTGCGCACCGCGGTTACATTATTGAAAAGCACCAGCCAGTCCCCGAGGAAATCGCCAGCAACTTTCTCAATTGGCTGGAGGGTATGGGCGGAAGGCGACCCAATGGTGCCATTGGTGGTCTCTTGCCATTTGTCGACGGAGTGTACGGTAAAGGGTTTGAAGGAATCACGGTTGCGCAAACCAAGCGTACAACTGGAAGCGCTGCGGTGCTCAATATGCCCGAACCAAGTAATCAACGCAGAGCCCACGGTATTGGTGACAGTGACCACACTACCGATAATCACACGGCAAACGCAATCAGGGCAGTTTTAGGGCGACACGTTGACGGGGCTAAAGTGCTGGATCGCTTGGACCCTGAGATACTCGCTGATGTGTCTAGTGATGAAGGCTCTGACGCAACGAGGCACAACGAGGCAACTAGTAAAGAGAAGCGTGCAAAGAGGAGAAAAACGCAACAGACTCCAGAGGAGGCTAATTCCCAACAACAAACAGAGAGTCTAGATACGTCTATCCCTCACAATCACGAGCAGCCTCGGGGTGTGCCCGCAAGGGAGCAGCTGGTTGTATTCAATGAACCACCCCTATGTGTGACCAGTCTTGTTGGTTTGGCAGCTCAAGCCAATGCAGTACAACGCCAACTCCCGGAATCACCCTTGGAGTCGGAAGAGATCACTGAAGCCCAGCCAGTGGCCCACACGCTACAAGAGCAGCAGAAATTGGTTTCGCCACAATACAGCTATCGAGTGATCCCGATATCACCCGCTACTGGTCAAGTGAGGCCCTCTTCGGCGCCAGCTGCTCGTGGCTCAACAGCACCGCAAAATACCACACCTGCCTCGGCCCCTTCCACTTGTAGTGCCGGGATTCTGGTTTTAGATGAAAACCAGACAGAGGTGAATCGGGATGTACTATTTGTGCCAATCCCAACGGGACCTCCGCCCCCTAGAGAGCATACCCCCGAAATCAATGGCCCACCCAAAGCTATTAGTATTGACATTCAAGACTCTGAAGAAGAAGAGGAAGAGGAAGAAGAGGCTGGTCCTAGCATTGATGAACACTATCCTCGCCACACTGGATCTTATTCACGCCCCTCTATAAGTAGGCTTGTTCTGTCGAAACAAGCGGTTCCCATTTATCCAGAGTCTCTCTTGTGCCCCACTGAGCAGTATCAGGAAAAGCTCAAAGAGCAGATTAGGTCTGTTTCGGATACAGACCCCGATGCTATCATCAAGCGGCAGATTTACGAAATTCAGCTCAAGGCAATAGAAATGTACGGTCCTGGTGGGCAGGCGCACCCATTGGCCAGAGAGGCCATACGAGAAGCCATGGGGTCCCTCACAGATGAAGCTCGGGATATAATGTGCTGAAAATATACACAGATCCCTGTTGATCAATTATTTATAAAATTTTCTAATTTCTATTAAATACATAAACTGGAAGCTTCTCCCGGAAAGCAGCGAGGAATGTAAATGCCAATATGTCAGGGGGTAAGGGATTCGCTCGACATCGCGCTAACTACTAGCACGCGCTAATTACCTGCACGCCCTATACCTTGATGCCCAGAATGCTCAGTTCAAGAGTCCACACCTTGCGCACATACACCTTGACGCTTTTGCCGTCATCCAGCTTGAAATCAAAGTCAGACCACCAGCACTTGCGCGCGGGCTTTTTCCAAAACAGCAACAACTTCTGCACCGCTTGGATGGCCTCAGTGTCGCCTTCTTTGGGAACTTTTAGAGGTGACAGCTGGAGTGAGGTGACAGAGGTCTTGTGGGGCTCGCGTTCCCTGATATGCCACTTTGAATCTTTTTCGATTCCCGCCAAATGAAGCATCTTCACGAGGTGAGACTCGGGGCTCTCGTTCTGGTCCGTCTCGGTCGTTGCGGAGGCGCCCGACTGCTGAGGGCTCAAGTGAGGCCGGAAAATATTAGATGACCTGAGAAGCTCGTCAAAAATCGCTCTTTGCGACTCGACAAGAGTACCAGCTTTGACTTTTACCAACTTGAGTTCGGCATCATCTGTGAGGTGCGGAGCAAGACAATAGTACTCGATATCCTCCTTTAAAACAATCAGCGCGGGGCGCTCTTGTAGAATGTGTGGGACCTTGTCACTGTCCATGAGAATTTGGGGCTCCAGCGCAAGCTCAGGGACAGAACTATCGGGGTTCTCGCCGGCCATTGTATGGTGCGCTTCCACGAACCCACGGAACTCGGGAAAGTCTTGGAGCGCTACCACAGGGGGCTCTAATCCATCTGCATATTCGTGGTAGGTATCCAAAACATAGTTGAGGAATTGGGGGTTGAAGTCTACTGGTGTCAAGTCATACTCATCGTCGCGTGGGCTCTGGTAAAAGCTCTCGTTGCTATGATTTACATGTTCCTGTTGCTCGGAATTAGGGTGCGGAACAATATTCTCAGGGTACGCAAACCCCCCCGACAAGCTAAACACCACCGATTCGGGGAGGCCCAAAAGAGTGGACCGGCTCAGCCGAAACCGCTGGCCCCGCAAATCTAAATAAAACATCTCTGGAATCTGGTCAGTGGACTCCAGCATAGGGCCAGCCTGGACCTGTGTGATCACTTCGCCGCTCATGGTTGCTGACGGAATGGGGGCAGCAGCGATTCAGATCAAAACATGGTGTCTGGGTTAAAAGTAAGGCATCGGACTGACACCAAGCTGTGTGGTGTGTGTTGTTAAAATTCAAACTCTTTTTTTTGATAGATTGGAGATTGTCGCGAGATGCTGGTAGGGGGGGGAGAGACTAGACAGCCTAGATGGGTCACCCATGCCCGGTACGCAAATGAGTTTTGCAGAGCTCGGAAGAGCACTTTACAGCACCCAGGGTTCCAAATGCAGGTGATTGGGATTATTGATGAGCCCACTGTGCATTATAAACACCTTTAAATGTCAATCTAATCCGATTCATATATCATAAATGTTCAGCTAGCATCTATCTAGAGAAATAGGGCCATAGCACCTGCCAAGAAAACAGTGACCCCAAGTCCAACAGTATTCGCTCCGTCAGAAGGAGGCACATCTGTATTAGTGCCATGAGCTTCTCCACCGCTGGGGGCAGAGTGGCTGGCTTGGCCATCAGGGCCATGGGAGGCATCCCCGGTCGCAGAACAAGCGGTTTCAGTAACCCAATCGATTTCGGTTACAGTGACTTCTCCGTCGCTGCCAGTCACCGTGAGGGTTTCGGCACCACTACCGCACTGGGTGGTGATAGTCTCAATTCCAGTCACCGTAATAGTGACATCTTCCTCTGAGCTTTGTGCGGTAGCGAGAGCTACTAGTCCTGCAAATCCGACACTCTTCATCAACATTCTTTGTAAAGGCAAGAAGAGATATGCAAAGTCCCGCGATATATAATTGATTGGTGTACATGCAAGGGTTGGAGTTGCATGCAGGCTGTACCTGCATGACAAGCCTCCAAATCATGGATCCCCAGCGCTGGGCGGCCCAAATCCTGGCTTGATTATTTACGTGGCTTGTATCCTTTTTCTATGAATTCACAGAAGGCCAGCTGCTGGCCTAAAAACCGATCTTGATCGCCTGTACATTTTAATTTACCCTGTAAGATTATCATATCAATCTTGTGCATATGCATGTAGATCGAGGGTGGAGAAATCTCTCACGTTGCGATGGCCTGAACCCAGAGGACCGGGTCTCAGACTCATGAGGATATCCTCGTAAGATCCGGTGATTGATTTATGCTGCCCGCTTGCGCCGCTTGCGGTTGGTCACTGGGGTGTCCATGCCACGTCGGTAGAGCGCTGGTTGATTTGAGCAAACTTTGTAGAATCCGAAACCATATACAGTGTTTCTAGGGGCTGGAGCTAGTTTTCATTTCAGGACTTAGACTTGGAATGAAACCATGTTTTGAGTAGCGGCCGATGTATGCATATCGGGGCTTGGCCGAGGGCCTTATAATGATGGAGACGCTTAAAATTCTAAAGTTTTTGAAATAAATAAACTACAAAGATCCAAAAATTCCTTTCTGAATGGCGCGATTAGCTCATGGCGAGCCAGCAGTATCACTCTGATTAAATGAACCCGGTTGGAGACTGGCCAACCATGAAGTAAAGACAGCTTGTTGAAGCAACTTCTTTACCACAGGCTCAAGTGGGGGCGTAAGACCTACATCACCATAATACCCGTCGGTACGTAGTGCATCAGACTTACTGTGACCTTCAAGGGACGCGACCGTCCAGTTGAAGCTCGTTCCTTGGCAAAGAGAAACGAGGTGCGAGTCGAGAGGGC
>JAKTWO010000082.1:0-16382 GCA_030582055.1 Wickerhamiella lipophila | reverse complement strand
GATGGCGAGTACATCTGTATCCCTCAAGCCTCTACTGTTATCGGTGAAGGCTCCACTGTCACTGTCACTAAACCTGGTGCTGCTGCTTCTACTGTCACAGAGCACCTTACTGCTTGCTCTGAGGGTCAGAAGCCTACCAACAGTGATGGCGAGTACATCTGTATCCCTCAAGCCTCTACTGTTATCGGTGAAGGCTCCACTGTCACTGTCACTAAACCTGGCAATTCTACTCATGAAACTGTTACTGTCACTGGCGATGGTTCTACTGTCACTGTCACTAAACCTGGTGCTGCTTCCCCCGACACTGTCACTATCACCGCCCCCGGTTCCGCCGCTTCTACTGTCACCGAGCAGCTTACTGTCTGCTCACCCGGTGAGCCCTCCATTTCGGACGGTAAGTACTGTTGTATTCCCACGGGTGGATCTGGTTCAACTGTCACAGTTACCGCTCCCAATACCAACACTGCTGCATCTACTGTTACCCTTACCGAAGGTCCGGGTAGTTGCGACGCCCATACCACGGTTACCGTTACCAGCGCGTCTGTTACTCAGTCAATGACTACCTGTGGTCCTGATGAGCCTTCCACCAACTCTCATGGCCACTGCACTTGTATTCCTACTCCTGGCGCTACTGTCACGATCACCAAGACCAAGAGCGACTATGAGACTGCAACTGTCTCAGTCTGTACTCATGGTGAAAATCCAAAAGATACGGGAGGGACATATACGTGTATCCCAACTCACGCTGTAACCTCCACTGTCACTTCTAATATGCCTTTTTTATCGTCCACTGAGCTGAGCTCTACGTCGCGTGGCACCCTAAGCGGTCTCACAAGTAGCAGCCTCAGCTCCAAGTCGATTGCTTCTGCCTCGGCCTCTGCTGTTACATCGAGTTATCATTCTGTTCCTGCTTTAAACACTACTGCTCCCATTATCCCTGCCTCTAGTGCTCGCGCTTCTCGCACATCTACCTCTGATGTTTCCCCATCCAGTACCCCTGCTGCTCCTGCTTGTATCAACAGCTTCAATGAAGGGCAGTCACTCTTTGGTACTGTTGAGGAGTGTGCCAACGTGTGCGCCAAGTTTACCACCAGCTTTAATTCTGCTAATGGTACCCAGGATAGTAAATGCACTTTGGTTTCCTCTGACTCTACATCTCGTTGTGGTATTTGCGTTTCTTTCTATCTCGAGAGTGAATTCAGTTCTTCTGTTAACACTACTTCTTCTCGTACTGGGGTACTCCAGAGCGCTTCATCTATTCTTGATACTCTCTCTGAAAAGTGCGGATATTCCGTTCCCGCTGTTTCAAAGTGTGACTCCAAACCTGCTGCCACCAGCGCCCCAGAGAATCATAATACTCCTACCACCGGTACAAACTCGGCACATGCTACTACCAAGCCAATTCCTGGCAATGAGGATACATCCCAACCCATTCCTGAGAGTTCCACTTCTACCTCTTCTGCCTTTTACACTAGTGAAGCACCTGCTACTACGGTTTCCCCCACTACAGCCACAATCACTACTGATGGCAAGGTTACGGTGTCTACCGTTTCTGCTACCACCAAGGGTCCTCACATTGTCACTGTTGTCGAAACCATCATCTGTCATAAAAACTCTTGTACCACTATTCGCGGATCGGGAAGCCCCTCAACTGAGAATCCTGCTACTGATGAGACTTCTGCTCCCGCGAAACCGCCTGCCACCGATGAGACTTCTGTTTCCGAGAAACCGCCTGCCACCGATGAGACTTCTGCTTCCGAGAAACCGCCTGCCACCGATGAGACTTCTGCTCCCGCGAAACCGCCTGCCACCGATGAGACTTCTGCTCCCGCGAAACCGCCTGCCACCGATAAGTCCGCCCCAGGCCCCGCTCCTACACCAAGCGCCCCAGTCGCTACACCCACAATCACACCGGCCCCTACCCCTATTACTACCCACATTGTTCACACTTGGACTACTACTATTGAGGTTACGGAAACCTTTTGGACTACAATTACTTCTTACTGCTCCCCTACTACTGTTGGTTCCACTACCTTGCCCCCCTCTATCTCTACCGTCACTTCTCTTGTCACCCAGACCAAGACTTCGCAGAGTGTTTTGACTTCCACTCAGAAAACAACAATCCCGGCTTGCACTGATGGCGACTGTGGACCCGCATCTAAGGCTTCATCTTCTGAGGCACCATCTGAGGCACCATCTGAGGCACCCTCTGAGGCATCCTCTTTAGAATCTTCCCATGCTCAGCCTACTGGCATTCCCGAGTGTACTGATGAGGCTTGCAAATCCAATATCATCACCTCGGAGATTCCTGCTAGTACTCAATCTGCTACTACTGTTGTTTCTACTTCTGGAGATGAGGTTGTGTCTACTATTTTACCTGCCACCACTCATCAGCCTAAAGTCGTTACTATTGTCAAGACTATTCTTATTACTCGCTCCAATGGTAAGGATATCACAGCTACCAAGACTTATACACCATCTGCTCCTGAGGAAACTGACTCTATCGAGACGTCTTCTTGCACTGAGGATGAGTGTAGCAAGGGCTCAGTTCCCACTGGAGAGACCATCCAAACTGCCGTTCCCATCCCTACTGTCGTTCCCATATGTACTGGTGACAAGTGTAGCGACGCCAGCCCTCAGGCCACAGAATCCACTACTGCAACTGTGACCACAGTGCTTACTTCAAGTGTGCCAGGTTCTATTGTTCCAGAGTCTACTATCACATCAACCTCTGATGGTCAGGTTGTTTCGACGGTTATCCCTGGTACCACCCACGCGCCAAAGGTTATTACCATTGTCAAGACCATTACAGTCACCCGTAAACACGGTCAATCTCCTACTGCGTCTGTTCCTGTGGAGCCCCCTGCTGAGTCTACTGCCCCTGGCCCCTCTTCTCCTGAAGGCTCTGATAAAGAGTCCGATGCCCCTGGCCCCTCTCCTACTGTGTCTAGTACCAGCGACGAGTCTAATATTCCAGGCACATCTCCTGCTCCTACAACTGCGGCTCCCACTCCTGTTCCAGTATGCACTGAAGAGCATTGCAAACCTGTTACCACTGAGATTACGACCACGAAAACTTACATCACTACAATCACTAGCTACTGTCCTCCCTCTACCTCAGGTACCATCACTGTTCCTGGCTCTACGAGCTATACCACTGCTCATGTCACCGAAACGAATGTAGTTACCGTTACTTCTCCCGCTGGTGAGGCTACAGTCACAGGCCCTGGCTCTACTATCACTCAAACACTGACTTATCTGACTACTTTGACCAAGACAGCCAGCAGCGTCTCGGGTACGGTCACTGTTCCTGGTCATACTTATACTGTCTGCGTTCTCGTTACCGACACCGTTACCGACACTACTAGCCGATCTATTGATCACCCTACCACTTATCCTGATCAGGGCACCTTTACAATCTTCCCCAACACTACTGCTCCAGTCAATACCACTGATAAGAGGTCTCAGGCTACCAGTGCTCCAGGCTCATCTGCTGTGGTTACCATTCCAGTCTCTACTGATGCTGCTTATAACACTACCTCTGCGTCAGCGCCTACTCTTGTTAATACTACCGCTTCAAGCCATCCAGGAGGATACACTTCTAGTCCTGCTAATTGTACCGCTGAAGAGTGCTTACCCACCTCTGCGCCTGCGCCTGCGCCTGCTCCTATTAATACTACTACGTCAAGCTATCCAGCAGGATACAGTTCTAATACTGCTACTACTTCAGGTCCTGTTAATACCACCGCTTCAAGTCATCCAGGGGACTACAGTTCTAATCCCGCTCCTTGTACCGCTGAAGAGTGCTCGCCTCTTAATACGGCCACTACTTCAGGTGCTGTTAATACTACCGCTTCAGGCCATCCGGCAGACGAGAGCTCTAAACCCGCTCCTACTAATGCAGCCACTACTTCAGCTGCTTCAAGCCATCCAGCAGGCTACAGTTCTGCAGGAATCAATGGCACAGCTACTGTTGCTACCAGTGAGAACATTGAAACTGCTATTACTGCTAGCTCTATCGCGAGTATTATCACTGCTACCCCTACAGATGGTGGTGCGTCCCCGAATGCCACAGCCACTCCCGGTACACCCGCAGAGGTTGTGTGCAAATCTTATGGCAGCTCTGGGGCCCCGGCTCCTGTTAATGGAAACTGCCTTTCTGGTTGCCACGAGCTCTTCAAAAAGTGCAAGAGTACCGGCTCTGGTGTTTTAGCTGACGCGAAATGTCTCAAGGAGCTTACTCTTTGCAAATGCGCACAAGGACATAATGGCTGCTGTAAAATTGCCTCTAACTTGCGACTCTTGAGATTGATCTAGTCTGGCTACTCTCTCTTATTTTTAAATTATCCTAATCCTTGTATTGATTACTAGTAAACTCGTTATTAACGTACTTGATTTGTTTGTGACACTTATTTAAGTTTATGACACTTGGGGCACACACCACCGCATTAACAGTATTAGGTTTGATATATACGTCATATATTATGGCTATTAAACTACATAGGTAGGTAAAACACGCCTTGTATTAGCATGAACCTCCAATAAATATTCAGATAAAAGCAAGCTCTCCAGATTGACTGATTTGAGTGCGGTGGCCAACGGTCGTGGGTTTCCCAATCACAGACTCAGAGTTTCGAAGCTGAGCTCTCTCAGCGCCGCTTGATTTCGACTGCTGTCTGAACTCGAACCCTCCGTATTCGTTCTTGTACGGCGTGATTTCTGGTGAACTGTCGCCCTCAAACGGCACGTCCTCATCATCCTCATCTCCGCTTGTGGCAGTGTGGTACTGGCTAGATCCATTATCACTGGCCTTATCACTGTGGTCGTCTTCTTCCTTCAAGGTATTAAATTGCAGCGACTGCTCCCGTGAAGAAAGACCAAACTGCATAGACTGCTCACGAGATGAAATACTGGAACCCATGGTATGAACTATTCCACTGCTCTCGTCACGAGGCATCCGGAATTTGCCCTGATGTCCCGAAGGGTAAATTTGTGCAGAACCATCAGCAATGGAAGCGATGGAGTTGTAGCTCATGCGATTGTCTTGCCAACGACGCTCAGTTAGGTTTGTGTGTCTCCATGAAGCTCGTGGAACATTTGTGTATTTAGTATCATCTGTTTCAGCGACAGTGGCACTACCAGGAGCTTCCTCTACACCATTAATTGTCGACACTGGCACAGGGACGGCCATGGCGGCGGCTTTAGCGGAATCAGAGCCATAAGCACCTGCGCCTGCAAAGCCTGCACCGACAGCAGCGGCAGCAGCGGCAGCTCCCGCGGCATTATTAGCAGCGCCATTTACCGCCATACCATCTTTCCCGTCCATTTGCAAGAAGTTATAGGCGCTCACTCGTTGGGGTGTGGTCCAATCTTTAGGGTCCTCTTTATCCACCTCTGGTGTATCTACCATGGTGTGCTCATCAGTATTCAAGCTAGATGGTTTGTTAAGGAAAGCCGGGCTATCATCACTCTTGATGAGAACCGGTTTGGAAACCTTCTCTGCGAGCGTTGATTTGGGGGAAGAGGTGACATATTCAGCGCGCTTTTGACGGCGACGGCGACAAAATAATACCAAAAATAGCAAAGCCAACAAGAATATCAAGCCCAGTGGGATGGTCAACCCCAAAATGAGGGCAAGCTTCTTGTTGGATTTCTTGCCTTGGGCAGGGGCACCAGTAGATGTGGCGGTGGACGCGTCAGTGCTTGTGGCTCTGGCACCGGTCGCAGAACTGGTCTCTGTGCCAGTAGCGCTATGGGAAGCGCTGCTGCTTGCAGTCATAGTAGCCGAGTCCTGGACACCCAAAAGAGTAAGGGTAGCAGTGGTGCCTGTATCGCGCTTACGCTTGTTGACAGTATTGGCAGTCAAGGTCACTGAAGATCCGTTGAACTCCCTAGGAGCCTGGCCCTGAATACTGAAGTTGCTACTTTGGTAGGAAATCCAGTCCTGGCCGTCGGCATCAATGGAAATCTCGATATCCTCAGAAACCAGCGAGTCTTTGATAGAATAAGAGAAAAATTGTCCTTGGGTAACATTTACAGGTCCAATAGAGCTCGACTTGAACACAGTAGTTGACTTCTTTTCCTGGACATTAACGTTAAGGATGAACTCAACCGAGTCATTATAGTGATCGTTGACAGTGATATGCATTTCGAAACTCTTATTGGATTGGTCCTCAGGCGGGGAGCCGCTAAGACTGTAGTTGGCGCTATCCCATGATAACCAATCGGGCAGGCTAACCACTTGAACAGAGCTAACATTAGCCGGAGTGATGCTGTGATCATTGAGATAGATGTTATTCAGGGGCACCTGATACGTAATAAACTCGCCCGCAGTGACGTTCACTTGTTCCGTGGTCAAGTTGGTGGTAAACGCATGGGCACCCACCAACAGATTGAACTGCGAAGAAACAGTAGTGAATCCTTGCACTGTACTCTCAATGTAGAGCAATGAAAAAGTTTCAGCCTGCGCAATCTCACTATTAACGGTGGGAGCAGTACCCCAGAACTTGCGTTGATCACCATCAAAATTGAGCCAAATGGGAAGAGGTGCGTGCTGGGATGTAACACCATAGTGGCCAATGACAGAGCGCCCATCGCTTGTGAAGTAGCCCTCAGGAAACTCAAGCTCAAAGTCTTCGCCAGGAGACAAAACTAGCGAGCTGGCATCGCTGGTAGGGCCGGCATCTCTCAGTACATCTACGAGGCTGGCAGAGACATCGGGAACGGTGGAGCTAATCAGCGAAAGCTCGCAGTCAGACTTTAGGGTACCGGTGGAATCAGCAGCAAGGATCGTGAATTTGAGCGTCTGGTCGCCGCTGCTGGCATCGCTGGGGGGAGTTCCGCTAAACGTGCCGCTTCCAGCATCGAACGAGAGCCACCAAGGAAGGTCTGGGCAGCTCAGAGTAATGGTTTCCGAAGACGAAAAAGTGTCTGGGTTGAGAGTATAGCTGTAGCCTTGGCCATAACGGGCAACTGGAGGCAACTGGTTATTAAAAGGGTATTTAACCTCTGGAGTGGCTACTACCAGGGCGAAAAGAGCGGAATAGAGCATGCCCAGTTGGTGGTAGGTTGCAATGAAGGAGTGACAAAGATGAAAGGAACCTAAGACGGTGTCTCTCAAGGGGTGATGAACCCTGGCCTGCATCATGCAATGCACAGTTTACGCGACGCGTTTCTGTTTTCAGGGGCTCTTGCTTCAGAAAGGGTACCAGGTGTAACTAATTGATGATATTATGAAGTTGGCGTGTATTTTCTACTGTTATGAACCTCTTTGAAGGCTCTTTGAGGGGGTATCTGCGGGAAGGGTGCACGGACCCAGGTGGCATTTGGTTAGATTTTGGCACCTTTTGTCCAGTTTCTGGATTCAAATGCACGATTTACCGGTAATAAACCTTGAATTTCATCTCTTGCTCGTCAATTAGAGCCGCCGCATAGTGGCATCACCATGTAATTAACGTGCATATGCATCAAGGGGTAGCCGATCCTGTATGAAGAGCAGACAAATGTAATTATATCGCCTTTTCACTATTGCGATATATTCTTGCATTACGTTTTAACTAATTGATTTAGTTTTTCTGCTGCTCCCATCCCTGGAATCCCAGTATGGCGACGCGTCAAAATCTATCAAGGAGACGCAAGGGGTATGTAGCCCTTTACTCGGGTGCATCAGCGTCACCCCCCAAAAAGGAGCACGACTCGAACAAAAAGTCTCCTAATTAGGATATCCAACCTAATTATACACCCCGTGGCTATATTTATCACGCGAGTATTGCCTTGAAATATATAATTTTAGCACTGATTTAACCACAAGTACTAAACCTAGGTAGCTGTAGAATAAGACCCCCCGCATACACCTCCAAGAAAAGTATCGTCTAACCAAAAAAACAAGAGGCACTGCCTCATGATCAAAAATATCAAATACGGTCCATATAGCTTCCCACCCTGGACCGAAGAGAATGGGTACATAGACAGTCTCGATAAAACCTCAAAGTTCTACCGCTCAAAGGAGCCCAGTACGTTATGGCAAGGGGTCAGTGATCAACCCGCCACTCAGTCCCCAAGCATTGATTTGATTGTGTGCCCTCGGTGTTTTTTATACACGAGCCAGCAGTCGGATCTCGATAATCATAGGTGCCGCATTCGCACTCCCCCGGGTGCACTGCTTTATGACAGCAAAGACTATGCTATATATGAGGTCGATGTGGTGGATCAAAGCACCCAACTCTTTGCTCAATGCGTCTGTTTGTTTGGCGGGCTCTTTCTGAGCACCAAAAGTATTTTTTTTGCATTGGACAATTTCCTTCTTTATACACTCTACGATAAAGAGACCGGGTATTGTGCTGGGTTTTTCTCCAAAGAAAAAAGCTCCTGGTTTGAATACAATTTAGCATGCATCATAGTGTTTCCCTGCTTTCAAAAACGTAATCTCGGCAACCTTTTGATCGCCTTTAGTTATCACTTGAGCCGACAGGAAAACAAAGTGGGTAGTCCCGAGAAACCATTGAGCGACCATGGGCAGCGTGCATACATTTCATACTGGTGCGGCGAGATCTGCCAGATCTTTCTTTCGGGAACTAAGATCGTGTCTCTCAAGAGCATTGGCAAGCTGACGGGAATTGATCCTGAAGATTTGGTGCTAGGCCTACAACATATGGATGCAATCTCCAAGCGAGATGGAAAACCGAGCATCGATGTGTCAAAAATCAAAAGCTACTATGAAAGTCATACTCTGCGGAGGATTTTCGATCCCAGGTGTGTGGTCAAAAGGCCAAAGCCCAAACCAATTGTACCATCATCTAACGGGGCGGTAACTACTTGTGCATCTAGAGGGGCCGCTGCTCCTACTGCTGAAACTCCAAAACTTTCTCAGAAAAAGACTGAAACAGGCAATACGGCCCTAGCTGCCCTAGCTGCCCTCGCACCTGGGTCTAGCACCCCTAAAAAATAAAGCCCCCCTAATCCTAATATGCATGTAATAAACACCAGAATTTTAAACTAAAAAATTATGCTCAACAGGCTTGTTGAACCAGGGAAATCAATTGCGTGATATCGACATCTGGGCCGTCGTAGTCGTTCTTGGGCAGTCTCTTGATCATTCTCTCGACCGAAAGGGGCAAATTGGGCCTTTTCTTGACCTCTTTAGGTTGAATATGTAACTCATTGCCGATTGGATCGCTGAATGATTGCTGGTAACGACGGGTGGCCAGATCAATTAAATCAACGGCATAGAACTTTCGATACCGTTCCTCTAGCTGCCTTAAAGCAGTCAAATCGGCGTACATTACCTCGTATTTCAAATACTGATCATAAATCTCCCGCGCATTGTGAGGACCAACGTCATTGAGTGCCTTTTCGAAAACAACCCGCGCGTTGGTCATGTCTTTTGTAGCGTATAAAAACTCCAGGTAGCACTGAATAAACCGTTTTTCGTTTCTAAAGCGGCGATAAGCAACTTGATAGATCTTTGCGGCGATCTCAGAGTCGTTATTTTGGTACTCGATGGCAGCACTTGCCGTATAAATCTGGTAAGTGCAGTTGGGCAAGTTGCGACACTCTGCGGAAATTTTGCGGGCCTCTTTTACGCCATAGATACGTTTCGTGGATTGCATTAGCTCCACGTAAAGCAGAATGAGCCGCTCGTTGATGGCTGGGTCCTCACTGAACTGTTTAAGGAGCTCGATCGACGAACGGAAAGTCTCAATCGCCTCGTCATAGCGGCCCAGCTCCTCATAATATGTAACCAGACTCATACATAGCGCAAATGACAGTTTGTTTATTTCGAGACCCTGCTTTGCCAGCGATTCGGTCTGCTCTGCCGGCATTTCAGATGAGACACACCACTGAATGGCATCGTACCACAGCTCGGGGTAAAAGCAGCAGTACTCTAGAGCATATCGGTACACATACAGCATTCTATCTTTGTGAGCCTCATTCTCGAGACCCAACGGGTTACCGAGCTCGAACCCTACCAAGCGCCGCCAAGAATCCAGTTTATCGATATCTTTGGCATCAAAAGTACGCTCTGAAGGGAGATCTGGCTGAGATATTTGTTTAAAAAGGGTTTCAAGCTCCCGGAAACAGCTACGCGCCTGCATATATGCACCAGAACGCTCGTCAATGAACTTGCGGGCAGTGGCGCGAGAGATACCAGTCTCAAACGCATTGTAGGCACGCCAGAGGGGCTCTATATTGACAATTGGTAATGATACAGCCTTGCGGTAAGCTTTGCGGATCTCATCCATCTTGTGTTGTTGCTCCCAAGTGGTGTTGGCCGGCCGTTTCTCTAAAAACTGAATAAATTGCTGGTACAAGGGACCCACCAGTTTATCGTTGGCACATTTTTGCAAAGCAAACTCGTATGCTTGTTGTACTACCTGCAGTCCCTTTGCATCAGTGATTTGATTGGTACGAAGAATGTACGACAGGTAGGACTCGAATACTCGTACATCAGCCACAGTGTGGAGGCATCGAGCAAACGCTTTTTCCACCTGATCATAATGCGATTTAGCAATTAAATAGTTGACGTATTCGCTCCAGGCCCACCCACTTAGAGGGTACTCTGCAACAAGTGATTCATAGGCTGCTATTACCTGCTCGGCATCTTCTTGAGACTTGAGCTGTGCCAGCTTCTGTTTCCACGTGTCTTGAGAATCTGATATAGCCCCCGTTGAGCCAGCAGGGCCCTGGTTTTTACGCACTCGCTGCCGTTTAGGTTCTGACATTATTCACCAGTATCCCCCCACAAACTCGTCTTTTTTTAAATGGAGCTGGAAATTTGGTGTGGAGTGGAAAACTTGTGCTCATTTGATCCCGAGTGTCTTGCTTTGAGTTTATTAATTGCCAGTAACGGCCTTGATATTGCTATAAAGCAGACCAATTATACCCTCGATGGCAAGCTTCCTGCTCTGACTATTCTTGGTGAAAAGGGGCACAAGGGGAAGATCCGCGGGTTTGTCGAGATTGTAGACTACTTGAAACAGCAAATGCTTATACAGTACTCCAGCTATGACACTTGTCTACAGTTTTATGCCGATAAACTCACTACTTTATCATTGTGGCTTTTATTCGAGAGCCCCCGCAATTACGCAAAGGTAACCCGACCCACAATCTCGTCAGCGGTTCCCTTCCCCATGCAATACAATTTAACCATTGATTTACAGCGTCAAGTACAACAACGATCGCAAGGGCTGGGGGTGGTCGCCATTGCGCCCGTGGAGAAGCAGCCAGGCCTTAACAAAACGCATGAGAAAATGCTAGAGCAATCCCAGACTCGCGTTGCTGCCCTCAAAAGTACCCAGCGTACTTCCCAGGTAGTGAAAGCGGCACAGCTGGTGTATGCACAGCTGGCACAGCTGCAGCCAAGCGATCTCGAACCCGGCAGCCCAGCCTATTGTCTTGTGGCTGCAAACATTCTTATTCAGACTCTCGAGCTTCCAGATCCGGTATTTAGGTCCACAATCCTGGAGCAAGCACCCAAGCTCGCGGCTACAGCTGAATGGGCACGCGCCCAAGAGCCAATCGCGGACTCGGAAAACACCTACACACTCCCCAACTATCTCGGATGGAGAATCCAATCGATCCGCTCGGTTTGGAGCTGGCCTCCTAGTTTTTCCTGGGCTTGACCAGTCCATTATGTACAAAGTAGTATACCACTGTAGAATCATCTGTGATCATGGACATCACGACTCGTGCAGGTTCTTTGGAGAGGTTCTCAGCGCATTTTAGAGCAGCAAATGCATATGCCCACTGCTCAACCGACCACTGCTGTGCTGTAAAACTCACCAAAACGTACTCACGCTGGTCCGGGGCATCATGCTCTGTTAACTTCTTGGGAGGGACGCCCGCGCAAAACTCGAATTCTTCGTAGCTGAATGTGGTCACCTGTGTCCATAGTTGCTGGTATTCGAGGTTATGACGTACTGCTTCCATCTGAATCGTCAGTATCGACCAATTCGCGTGGGATTTTTTTTTCTTTGCTAATATTTTTTTTTTTTTTGGTGAATTCGATCTGATTGCAAAACAATGTCAACCTACCAAGCAAGAGCCAAGGCCCATAACAGCCCAGTAGCTAGAGCTTTACTGGAAAATATGGCCCGCAAGCAAAGCAACTTGTGTGCTTCGCTTGACGTGCGCACTAGTCGTGAACTTCTTGATCTGTGTGATAAGGTAGGTCCGTACGTCTGCTTGATCAAAACCCATATCGACATTGTTGATGATTTTGAGTACGATACTACTGTCAAAGGACTTGTGGAACTGGCCAAAAAGCACGACTTTATGCTTTTCGAGGACCGCAAATTCGCCGACATTGGATCCACCGTAAAGGCCCAGTATATGGGAGGTGTCTACAAAATCGCCAAGTGGGCTGATATTACCAATGCTCACGGTGTACCTGGCGACGGAATCGTTTCCGGTCTCGAGGAAGGCGCCAAGGAAACCACCAGTGACCCACGCGGTCTCATTATGCTTGCCGAACTAAGCTGCAAGGGCTCATTGGCTACTGGCGAGTATAGTGAGAAAACAGTCGATATCGCTGCTCGCAATTCTCACTTTGTGTTTGGGTTCATTGCTCAAAACAAGAAGCATACCCCCGGTCAGGATTGGCTGATCTTGACCCCAGGAGTTGGTCTCGATGATAAGGGCGACGGGCTTGGCCAACAGTACCGTCCTGTTGATGAAGTCATCTTGAACGGTAGTGATGTTATTATCGTTGGAAGAGGTCTATACGGTAAGGGCCGTGATCCTGTTCAGGAGGCCAAGCGGTACAAGGAGGCCGGCTGGAGTGCCTATGAGAAGAGAATCTCGCGCGATGCTTGATCTGGTCAAGGCAATCGAGGACATATGTCATGATGAGCCGAGATTTGACTAGCACTTGTTACGATTAAGCACCATTTCTGACACCAAAATTTTCCAGTTGCGCATCGTATGTATGTATCTATAGAAATCCTGAAAACTGAATTCAATGGGTGGGAAATGGCCCGCCTCCAGCACTCTATAATTAAATAATGTAAATCTATAAATTGTGTTCTTGATCTTGTTCCTGTTCCTGTTCTCGGGTAGCCAAGAATAACAGGTGCTTCTATGGGTATAGTGCGGGCAATGCGTTCGACACCTTCTCTTTGTCCATATTCTTATGCACCCTTTCAAATCAAGTGCTCATAAATTGCTACTCAACACTCTTGTGTTTCCAAAACTCTTGGTATGACGCCGCAGCGCCCCATCCTGCTTCATGCCTCGAGATTTTGGGGCTTTTTATGGTCACTTCTTTCAATTTGCGGTTCAAAATTGGCATCTGGCTGATCACCGTACCGAATTCTAAGAATTTCAAACACCAAAAGTCCAATACTAGTCGATGGCGTAGCGTACAGCAAGTACCTGCCGCACCCGCCATATAACCACTTCATCCAGTGTCCACCTGTGACTTTGCTTACTTGCTGTTTTACCTGTAGCCATGTCTTGCGGTACGACTCGAGGTACACTTTCCAGGACCGTGAGTCGGGCTGTAGCTGGTCGATTACTTGGAGACGCATAACGTGGATTTTCTGGACTTTTGATAATGGGTAATTAACAATCTGCATGGCAAATGCCGCGGCAGACCCCGCCAATAACACAAAACTCGGGTACAAAATGCGGGATTTCTTACGGCCTTCGGGGTGGAAATACGAGGGACTGTACCACCACCCCGAGTATTTGCGATACATTGGTCCTTTGACAAGCTCAAAAGTAGAAAAGAATAACGCAAACGATGCCGACTCTTTAACAGCGTTCAGGATGAACCCCCCGTATGCTCGTGTGCCGATCTTCTTTAGTAGCTCGCGACCATAAGTCCAAAGAGATGTTTGCGATGTCATCATATCGGCGTTGAATCTCAAGCCGATGGCATCGATTGGAGTTGCTACAGCAGCTTGTGCCAACCCAGCAATTCCTCCTGCTACTACTGTCTGCCTGAACCGGGGCGGTAGCTGCGCATTACCGTCTGCGTGCTGCTCAATGGCAAGTGCCAACAAATATGTGGTGTACAAAACAGACCCTGCCACGGAATTGGCCACCAGAGGGGGTAAAAGTTTATCGGGTACGAACCTCCAGCCATGTTGACGGATTGCTCGATATAGAAGCGCAGGACTCGAGTGGGTCCAAAACGAATATGGATCCAGATGTGATATACGTGCCCCTGCTCTCAACATAGTATTATAATCGACGCGGGGTGGTCGAAAGAGCTTGACAGGAACACGGATATAAAAACTAAACAACTGGGTGGCAAGCGCCCGGGCTCCTCCCGTAGCGATACCTACGAGCGGCGTACTTTTATTTTCATCCTGCATAGGTTGCCGATAATTTGCCTGCCTCTATTCCGGCAAGTCACTTGTTTTTTTTATTCTTTTTGGATTTGCCTGCACCGGCTCCTTTTAGGCGCTTACGTGAGGTGAAAAGTTGATAATGGACAAGCTCAATCCCCGTGAGCAGCAGGAGTTTCAACAGCTCCTTGAGCGCAAGCAAATGAAGGATTTCATGCGTCTCTACTCTTCTCTTGTAGAGCGCTGCTTCTCAGACTGCGTCAACGACTTCACTTCCTCTTCCCTCACCTCCAAGGAGGATACCTGCATCTCCAAGTGTGCCGAGAAGTTCATGAAGCACAGTGAGCGTGTTGGCCAGCGTTTCCAGGAACAAAATGCTAAACTTATGCAGCAAGGAAACCGAATTTAAATTGTATATAGCTAAGTAGCGTCGTATGTTGTATCTGGCTTCCAGAAGATTGCGCACTCTGTGCTCCAGGGTAGGAGCCCCTGATTTGTGTATTTTGGGGCGTTTTCTACTTTAAGCATGTCCATTTGGATTCAGAAGTAGAACTTGTTGTAATTCCGTGGATACTCTGGGTGCACACACTAGTTGAGGATTATAACTAAGATGGGCAACTTGACGCAACCAAGAGTTTAAATTGGAGTTTGAAAAAGATTCTCCTATCCAAACGCATGTATTCAGAGGAGCTCAGCAAGTAGAAAATCTCTTATTTCCTGGTCACCTGCCATCTCTAGAGAGTTATCTTAAGGAGGACTCAATTCAGTATTTCAACCCTAATATGAGGCCAAAGAGGACAATGAAAGTTCAAAGATTTACACGTGGGTCCTTTTACAAGAAGCAATTTTAAATTCCCGACAACTTTCTGGAAACACTAGTGTGATCAAAATTCGAAAAAAAAAAAGTAATGATTCGACCCAGGATCGAACTGGGGACGTTCTGCGTGTTAAGCAGATGCCATAACCAACTAGACCATCGAACCAACTGATTGGCATTGAAGTGAGGGTTAGCAACATATCCAGCAGACTGAAAAATCACGTGACTGAAATTTGGGAAGACAAACAAGGAGACAAAATTTTGGGGAAAAAAAATCAATAAAAATGCGTATGAGTCCTTACAGCTCTCCAGTAAACAAAATGCGAAGTAAGAAAACTGAAATTATCAATGTATAAGCTCCCCACAGTTTCTCAGGTAAATCTTGGTTTCCGTCGCTGAGTTCCCCTTTTTTAGTGAATACCTCAGTCGATACGAAGTAATGCAGCCTTTGAATGGATAGACTAGTACGAGTAGCTTGCTCAATTGTAAATAATTAAACAGATCAGTTAAGGGGTTCATTTTCACTAGCGGAGCAGGTCATTCGCAGCCGGCAGATGTTGTTCATTGTTGTGTTGTAGCAAGTGACATACATCAATGTATCAGACATCATCATCCTTCACACATCTCGGACCAAATGAGCGTTGGAGTGCTGGAGCGCTGCTGGGATTATTCTCAATTCCCAAACCTGGTGTAAATCTTATGAGCCTCAGCAGCTGCTTCATCTTTGCGCTCCACGCTTGGTCACATTGGCTGTATGAGCATTCTTTCCAAATGAGCGTTGGAGCGCTGGAGCCTGCTGGGATTATTCTCAATTCCCAAACCTGGTGTAAATCTTATGAGCCTCAGCAGCTGCTTCATCTTTGCGCTCCACGCTTGGTCACATTGGCTGTATGAGCATTCTTTCCAAATGAGCGTTGGAGCGCTGGAGCCTGCTGAGATTATTCTCCATTCCCAAACCTGGTGTAAATCTTATGAGCCTCAGCAGTTGCTTCATCTTCGCACTCCACGCTTGGTCACATTGGCTGTATGAGCATCCTTTTTATCTGTTACTGGGTCTCATCAAGCTCATACCCATCATTGGTTCACAGCCTGGCCCTGATCTCCTGGGAGCATTTACCAATGGGCTGAACACTTTCCCACAATCTGGGCGTTCGGTCTCATTAGCCTGGCCTTGATCTCTTACCTGGCTCTTCTTTTGCTCGTACTATCTGCTGTGAACCCGATCACCTGCTTAGTCTCTGGATGTCTTTAGTCTACCTCGGAGCATTTACCAA
>JAKTWO010000081.1:0-16553 GCA_030582055.1 Wickerhamiella lipophila | reverse complement strand
ATGTGATAAGTAAAAGAGGTTCTTGAGCTGCCATGTATATATACCTAGTATAACATGTATCACATTAACACGACCTGATGCTATCTGACCACCTTCCCTTTAAGGCAACTCGTAGCCGCTTGACACGACCTGGTGCTATCTGACCACCTTCCCTTTTAGGCAACTCGTAGCTGCTTGACCTCCTTTACACCGGGTGTTGTTTGTCCACCTGACGGCATAGGCAAGATAAATTCTGGCTCATCCTCCAAATTTCTCCACCTGATGCTATCTGACCACCTTCCCTTTTAGGCAACTCGTAGCCGCTTGACCCTTATGTAATAAGTAAAAGAGGTTCTTGAGCTACCATGTATATATACCTAGTATCACATGTATCACATTAACACGACCTGGTGCTATCTGTCCACCTTCCCTTTTAGGTAGCTCGTAGCCGCTTGACTTTTATACATTTAAGTCGTCTGCAGAAGATCTATCCTCGCACATAGTGAGTTGTGTGGTGCTTTCAATCACAAATGTACGATCCTTCTGTTTTAATGGTTGCTGTGCTCCATGCCCTTAGACCCCTGTAGCACTAAAACAACAGACTATATTGTGATGATTAGTCCGCAGTAGGTCTCCAAAGTGAAAATATAATATGCCTTAATCTGTGAAGTGAAAAGAGATAGGCTATATTTAATAAAATATGGACGCAGTAGTCAGTATTCATTGGCTCACAGTAATGAATTCACGTGTCGCTTGAGAAAAAAAAATGTGGGGGCCATTCAGCTATCCTTGTTATTTACTAGCTAACTAGCATGTATAATACAGAGGACAAAAAAGAGATCAGAAACTACGAGCTCCGCAACCCCAGTGGTGTTTCCCAGGCTAAGATAATCGATTAATCTACTTAATAGAATTGAATAGGTAGCGGAGACATAAGTTTTATGAGCTGAACGTTGAAGACCCTTGAACCCCCGGTGACGAGGGATACCTTATAAACCTCCACAAGTCCTTGACTTTACCCACAATTGTCTAATAGACCAAGAGCAAAAGATTCCTCAAGCTAAACTTTCATTTCTTCCTAGGAGGGCCAAAAACGCGATCAAGAAATGTTGAGGCATTAATCCTTCTAGATGTAGTTAGAAACGAGAAGCAGTGGAATCACGAACGAAAGAACTAAAATTAACAGGGAGGCTCTGGAATTTCAATTTTATCATTGAAACAAGTACGAAGGTGCAGTAAGACCGCCTCACAAGAGTGGGAAGTGGAAGCAACTGGAGGTGAGCAGTGGGATCACGAAAGATATGCCGGATCAACGCAAACCAACAGAAGGGCTCTGTGGTATCCTACTTATCCCCCACAAGAGTACGATGGAGAGGCAAGACTATGTCGAAGTTACCAGAGTGCAATTTCTCTCTTTAGCTTTAGAGCACTCAACATTCACACTGACACTCAAGATAGTATACTGGATAATGCGATACATGTTTCACATGCACAGGCTGCAGTTAATTCCACAGCAGCTCGCGTTGATGTTGAGCGGTGTGAGGCCAAATAGGTAATATTTATCACTGGGTGATTGAAGGATATTGGAGCTCACATGATATCATTGATTTATTAAAGAAGGGCGAAAGGAAGAAGATCGGACACCAATTCCAGACATGGCTCAATGGATAGCGCAAGAGTTTGCGATCGCGTACCTCACCGATAATTAAGAGATACCCTAGATAGCAAACCTACATAGATTGATTTATCTCCCAATTTCTCGAATAACGCCGTATTTATCAATATCCCTACTATTTACTCTGTGTCTGAGTTACACATCTCTTCTGCCCCTGTGATTACTCACTCTGCCATGTCGTTGACATTCAAGGACAATCAAATAGCTGTAATTTCGCCGGGTAGCTCAACAACGCTAATCCAGTGCGGGCTCAACGAATCGCTCTTGCTTCCTGCTTCTCATATCCCCACTCGTGTATATGCAGACCACAGCGATGGTCATAATACGAAGTACACATTCGAAAAGACGGATCACGAGGTTTTCCCACTAGTGAACGGTGCCATTAGTGATGAGCGCGCTTTTCATTACTTCATTCGCCAAACATATAAGGCAATTACCCAAGAGATGGGTATTGCCCCGGCTTTACTACTATTGAAGAGTCCTCAGTGGAACAAACGTCAGCTGGAACGCCTCACACTGCACCTTTTCGAGCACGCAGGTATTCCTGCATTGATGTTTTTATCAAACTCGCTCGCTTCAGCATTTGCACTTGCCCTCAAGGATTGCATTGTGGTAGATGTGGGTCTCAGCAAAACGGACGTCACAATCATTCATGAATTTGAGACACCTGCTCATTTGACGCACACATTGAACTCTGGTGGTTCTAAGATTACAAGCTATTTGCAAAGCGCATTTAGCTTAACTGAAGAACAAGCACAAGAGCTCAAGCATTCAGGAATTGTGGAAGTACCCTCCGGCGACCGCGAAGGGAAATTCGATGTTGAATCTGAGGAAGGTGTGGTTGATGTCGCTGCGATTGTTTCCTCGGGCCGTACTCGCGAGTTTATTGAAGAGCGAGAGCGCGCAAAAACTGCGGACGTCGAACCCCTGAAGGCAAATACTGATCTTGATGAAAACAGTTTTGTAGACAGTACTGGCCAGACACACACAGTCGGCCGCGCACGTTTCCAGGCATGCGATGATCTGATTGATGAAATTTGTGCTCTTTTTGGACTTTTACTAGCTCGCGTAACGCCTCGTCTACAAGCTAATCTCTGGCAAAATATTATTGTTACTGGTAAGGGGGCGCTGGTACCTGGGTTTAGACAGGGACTTATCTCTCAACTTGAGCTACTTTATCTCAATGTCAGTCCGCCACTCGGAGCGCCTACTATGTCCTTTGGCCCTCCCGATACTAGCACTAAGCAGACACCCAACGAAGGTGACGCGCCGAGTCAATGCCCCACCCTCATAAAGCTGGCACCTATCGCTGAACATTTCCCAGAATGGAAAAATGAAGGCTGGGCCCAATCCGGGTTTTTAGGTGCTCAAATTGCTGCCAAACAGAGTTTCTCTAGCCAGGCAAGCTGTTTTGTTTCGCGCAGTGACTACAATGAAATTGGTCCCCACGCGGTATGGGATCTATGAATGTAAGATATA
Source organism: Wickerhamiella lipophila (assembly GCA_030582055.1). Lineage (NCBI taxonomy): Eukaryota > Fungi > Ascomycota > Dipodascomycetes > Dipodascales > Trichomonascaceae > Wickerhamiella > Wickerhamiella lipophila. Next base: position 13,420 of record JAKTWO010000081.1, on the reverse strand, counting down.
ATTTTATACTAATGCTTGTAGTAGTCATCAATAGTTGTATAGATGAGATTTCTGGAATGACTATAGGGTTGTGTCTTCTTCAGATTACTGCTTCAGTATCGAGCTCATGAATTCCGAACAGCTCGCCCCACCAATAGAACTCACTCAAGTAGTATACAGATATGATTTCGATATAGCCGAAAGCAAGCCCACTCAGTTTCTCAGTGAATGAATGGAAATAGATACTTGTAATGAAAAACATCCAAATCCAAAGAATCAAAAGCGCTAAAGTGAACTTGAAGGATATAGGCACATATGCTTCTTTTTCAACTCTGAACAGGTAATAGAGGTACGGTAGGTTTTCCTGGACCAAAAGCATTGCGCTCTGCATGAGCAAGAAAAAATGGCCACTTGGGTCATGTCCTCCAAGCCATTGACCTCCCTGGCTTCGACAAACCTTACTCGTATTTGCAGAAGCAATCGCATTATTGTCCAAATAGCACATTCCACCCGTCCAAATAAAGATACGATCCATAATGGGGGGGCCAAAAAACCACTGAGCGAAGAAAACCCACCAAAGAGTTGCGGTGAAATAGCGAGCACATATACCCCCAATTCCTGGTTTATTCAACCCCTTGACTGGTTTAGAGGGCCATGTGGCATAAGGGGCCCAGAATGCAAGCGTTGTCCAGAACCATCCGAGCTTTACAAAATATTGGTTGAAGATGTTGCTCTTGGAAGCAAAATAAGTTGGAGGGGTACCATATGAACACAATTTACCCAATACTAGTAAAAGCGGAAATAAAACAAGTACTAATTGTTTGAGGTACCGTATATTGGCAACAGTTTGTTGTGTCTGCTGCCGCGGCTGCTGACTTTGATGTGTCATGGAAGCTACTCCAACAAGGTGGGAAGTGGAACTTGAGTTTGTACAGAGCTTGGCAAACCCAATGTACGTGCACTACCTGGCACAGAATAAATACTTCGAAGATGAGGAGATACTAAGATACCTTGAATATCTCGAGTACTGGCGTAAGCCCGAGAACGCACGGTACCTTGTTTACCCAAACTGTCTCCACATGCTGACGCTGCTCAAACAGCCTCTATTCCGCCAGGAAATTGTAAGAGTGGAGCTTGCACGGCTAATTATGGATGATTTCTGGAAAAAATGGAATGATGAAGAGGTTAATGATGAAGAAACAGTTAAACAGGAGGAGGACGTCACTGGTGGACCAGATGCCAAAGAAAAGCTCAAGGAAGAAAGCCCAATAGTATAGAGGTATATTATTTAAATCCGCATCGATGACGAAGAAAGATAGCTCCCAACGTATTTTACCAGCTCCCGACTAGGGGAATCATATACGCTATGTAGCTCTTATCTATGTATCAATCACAGATAGATATTCAAAACAGATCTTGTTAAGCTCGCCATATTGGCGACCTTCTCTTTTGACCAAGTAGGTGGGAGAGGGGTGTAACGGGCAACCACGGAAAAGAATTAGTGAGATAAAAAGTAAATGCAATGCAAGGCGATATGAGCAATACCTGAGGGTGCGCGTAGTGGCTACTCTGTCTGTGTCGCAATCATCTCAAAAATTATAGTGATGATGCTAGCATCTGATCATATCCACATATCCACGCCAGCTTTGGGCTCCTCTAACATAATAAAAACAGGCCGTCGTAGATTAAAAAAGTAGACGTAAAGAAAAAAGAGCGAGCCAAAGTATACAGTCTCTGGACAATCGTCTATTACCGGCACTGTTAAAGTGACATACCTATACAGTAAAGCAAAACCGGGGAAGATGATACTCTAAAAAGTGGAATGAGCAGGGGTAGTAGAATATTGATGAAGGTCTCATGGATCTGGCTAGCTTGGATACCAAATTCATCTTTAATGGTACAATTGGTGCTCTGAGAGGCTCTAGTCTTGTGGGTCCACTTCCACTAGTGCAGCTGAATGCTGTCGAGACAAGGTGGCTAGGACTAGGATTCACAAAAAACCTGAGATTACGATCAAGGCAATTGATATGAATATCCCAAAGAAACCCATCGGCTGCGTATCACTCAAAGTTCAAAGAGCAAGCGGATGCGACTTTAGCCAGTAAGCTTGAACTAAAGGTAAATATCGCTGGTTTCGTGATAGTACCATCGTTTCTGTACCTAACGTCTTCTGTACATATAAAACAAACTATTGTTGAATTCAGATGGGTTTCTGGCGTAAAAGCTGACTTTGATGGTTATGGGTAGGGTTTAAAGCACGTTCGGTGTCAGGTTTTTACTGGATCGGACGGATCATACTCATGGACTTCCCACGTGATGTTTACCGTACAGTAACCACATTACTCCAACAAAGATTACTATCAAGACCTAATTAGGACCCCAATAAGTTCCCACGCGCACCCCCGAGGCTCACATGATATGACGAGATGCAAGATTGCTTGAATAACCAATGCTAACGTCAATTTATCGATTCTCTCTATGCTTCGCCGGGCTTTCAGTCGCCGATTCACAAGTTTTCCCTGCCTAGATAAAGTAGAGAGAAGAACAGAGCAATTGAAAAATGAACGGGTGGAGCCAAGCTACTCCTCGAAAAGAGACCTCAAATTCCAAAAATGGGAGACTCATAACCTCAAACTGGATTACGGCCGCACAATTGATGATCTCCAAGTAGCATACGAGACCTGGGGCACCCTAAATGCGAACAAGTCAAATGCCATTTTACTGCATACTGGACTCTCAGCTTCCTCGCATGCCAAATCTACAGAGGCAAATACAAAGCCTGGCTGGTGGGAAAAATTCATTGGGCCTGAATTATCAATTGATACTAATAAATTTTTTGTAGTGTGCACCAATGTCCTTGGTGGGTGCTATGGTACTACGGGGCCGTCATCAGTGCGAACCGATGGTGAACGCTGGGCGACCAGATTTCCGATTTTTACCTTGAACGATATTGCTAGATTGCAGAATCAGTTTGTACAGAGCCTGGGAATTACCAAATTGTACGCATCGGTAGGTTCCTCAATGGGGGGAATGACGAGTCTCGCGTATGCAACAGATTACCCCGATCAAGTGGGGCGTGTGGCGTCTATCTCGGGCTGTGCTCGCTCACACCCTTCTTCAATTGCATTAAGGCACGTGCAACGCCAAGCTCTCATGAATGATCCTAATTGGAACCGTGGTCACTACTATAATGACATTCCTCCACACCAGGGTATGAAGCTTGCACGCCAGTTTGCCACTATTACCTACCGCTCAGGGCCTGAATGGGAGGAGCGCTTTGGGCTCGATAGGGCTGATCCATCAAAACCACCCGCTTTCTGTCCTGATTTTCTGATTGAAACATATTTGGATCATCAGGGTGAGAAGTTTTGTCTCGAATATGATCCCAATTCACTCCTGTACATTTCAAAGGCAATGGACATGTTCGACTTGGGTGCAAACAATGCTGCACTGAGAAGGTATCACCGGGAATCCTCTGGGCCTTCGGGACAACAGGATATACTGCCAGCGCAACCATACGAGGAGAAGCTCGACGCTCCCAAATCTGGATCGAATAAATTTGATCTTATAGAGGGAATGCAGTCCATGGCTCATTTACCCACCTTTGTTCTAGGGGTACAGAGTGACTATTTGTTTCCAGTGTGGCAGCAACGTGAAATCTACAATGTGTTGAAGGAAGCTGATGCAGACAACAAAAATCTTGAATATGTGGAGTTGGGCTATGATATATCCAAATTCGGACATGATACGTTCTTGCTACAAACCAATGAGGTTGGGGGCCCGCTCAAGAAATTCTTGGAGAAGCCATTGGCTTGAATATGTAGAACGAGACCTCTTCATCTAGTCAAGAAGAAAATATATTTATGTACAAATCATGAGCTTCGAATAGTGTCCAAAGCTTCGGGATTATTGTGAGCCAAGTAGCGTTCAGCGGTTTTACGTTTCCTCTCAAACTGGCGGGCCAACTGAGTATCGCGCTTTGTCTTTTTGAGAGGGAGAGTACGATCGCCGTAAAACTGAGTATCCCAGAGGTAGCGCCGGCTTAGATGGAACTCTTGAGTAACAGCATCATCACTGAGTCCAAGCTTTTCTATTGCCCATACATAACGAGCAGGGTTCTTACGTTTGAGGTAGAGTAGCATGCTGCGGCGCTGTTGTACCAGGTGTTGCAAACGAACCTTAGACTTCAAGTCCTGTTTAGCCTGTTTCGCATGTGCTGCGAGGTACTGTATACGAATAGTTTGGACGGCAGCCTGAACCTCGGGGGAGCCCGTATCATCCTCTTGACGACCAAACTCTTTAACTGCAAGCTTTGTGGCAAGCTCACGTGTAGCAGCACTGCTAGCGTTCTCGAGAGTTATGATACGTTCAAGAACCTGGCGTTTTTTAGCTTCAGTTACCGCAGTATGCTCTACAACCCCAAACTCTTTGCGAAGATTAGCCGAGAGCTCAGCTCCATAAAGTAGTTTTGAGGTCTCTTGGGGGTCAAGACCACCTACCATATTACTTTTGAGCGCTAGCTCAGCCTTAACACGCTCCAAAAATGGTACACGAGCACGACCCAACACAGGGTCTACATACTCAGGCTTGGGCTTAAACATTTCTTTAGCCCAATGTTTGTGCAGACGATTTATACGCTTGATATGCTTATTCCGTGCAAAGACGCCAGCAGATGTGGAAAAACACCGACCAAAGTTCATGAATCAAAATTTGTCAGGTAGGCTATGCATTCTTAAAGGTGGACAGGTGGTGCTGATGTAGTGGGCGAAGGGAATTATGGGCTATATCAAGGCATAATTAATTAATATAAAAGAAAACCAAAGCTTTAAACTGTTAACATGCGGGTACCGCACGCCCCGCATTGATTATAGGGATCCTCCCCATACTGTTCCCAGAGAGATACATCTGCAGTATCGCAAAATCCTTATTGTGTTTCACGACTCACTTATTCCGTGTCTGAAATGCAATATATTTAGCATAATCAAACGCCACAATAGGCATCTGGTGCTCTGTCCATCGGTTTATGGGCATTGTTTCTGTTAATTGTGTGTCTTGCTCATATTCTGTAAGACAAAGATTCCTCTATATATCAGTGATCTCTGTTAACAGCTGAAGTTTCCGGCGCTGGATGAGGGTTGATCATGCACTCCTGCTCGCTCTATCTGTGAATGTCTGGTTATGCTATAGATTTAGTTTTTGCATGTATCTCCATAAAGTCTAAGATACATGATTATCATTCGATTGATCATCAGTCTCTGAAACTCAATCCCTCGGTTCATCCATGGCTCCAGCAGTGTCTTGGTCTTCTCACACTATCCGAGTTTCTTATCATGTGACTGACAGTCTCCCTTAGCAGCCGAACAAATAGGCTGCCAAATCAAATGAGACCTAAATAGATTAAATCACGAATTATTCACAATCAGATTAAATTAAATACTCGATATGCAATATTACACCGCGCGAGGTATGAAAAGTTTGGGGGTGGTAAGCTTAGAGTACAGTCTGCCATTTGGTAAAGGTCTTTCTTGCAAGGCTTTCACCTCCCTCTCGACCTTTTAAATCCGAAACCGAGCCCATATTTCATTCAAAACTGGAAGGTATGGATTATTGGTACTCTGGTCTTAGTTTATTAGCCTCTAGACTCTCTTTGCCTCAGCATGTTGCGTTTGTGATGGATGGCAACCGTCGGTTCGCTAAAACTCGTAACCAGCACTCGACAGCAGGTCACCAGGCAGGTTACGGAGCGCTTCGACAGATTCTAGAATTTTGTTATCGGTGCGGGGTGAAAGAAGTCTCTGTTTATGCATTCAGTATCGAAAATTTTAGGCGGTCGCCTCAGGAGGTTGAGAACCTCATGAAAATTGCTCAGGAACGTATTGGACAGATTATCGAAAACAACGACATCGCACAACAATACGGGATTAAAATCAAAATTGTGGGAGATAAACAGCTGCTTCCACCTACACTCCAGAAAACTTGTTCCGATGCCGAGCGCCTTACCCAAAGTAACAAACAGGTACGGCTTAATATTTGCATGCCTTATACTGCTCGAGATGACATTGCTCATAGTATAAGGTCACTATCTCGTGATTCCACGTTGGAAATTGGGACCCAAAGTATAAGTGAGCACCTCTACACTGCCGAAAGTCGGCCGTTGGACCTCCTTATAAGGACTAGTGGGACATCACGCCTAAGCGACTATTTGTTGTGGGAAATTACAGACAGTACAAAGGTAGTGTTTGAGTCCAAGCTTTGGCCTGAATACACGCCATGGCATTTGTTCAAGAGCCTACTCGCATATAACATAAGTTTATAGTGTATATTGACAACCAAGACAAATTAAAGCATGCTGAGATATAGGCACTTAAGCAGTACAGAGAGAGATGGTAGAAACACGCTGCAAAGCACAATCCGATCTCATCTGGACTGGAAGTTTGAATGCCGTTTCCCCACTACACGCTAATGGATTAACTCTTTAGATACATAATTACAACACGATAGCGTCGTACTTTTGCTTGAACCACTTGATAGTATCTTCCTTGGAGATCTTGTGGCTGACACCAACCTTGGCACGCTGGGCCTTACGGCGAGCGACACGGAAACCAGGGCGGCCGCAGACAACGTAGAAGTCCATACCATAAATACCAATATTGGGGTCGTACTTGATACCGAGATCAATGTGCTCATTGATACCGAAGCCAAAGTTACCGGTCTCGGAGAAGTTCTTGTCTTGGAGCTCGTACTCCTTGACCTTAAGACCACGCTCGAGAATCTCCTCAGCCTTGGGTCCACGGACAGTTACGTGGCAAGAGATCTTCTCATTACGACGGATGCTGAAAGTACGCACAGTGTAGCGAGCCTTGGAGTAGACGGGGGTCTGACCAGAGAGCTGCTCAAGCACCTTGGCGGCACGGGTGAGCTTATCACCACTCTCACCGACACAGATGTTGAGAACAAGCTTCTCGATTTTGATCTCCCGCATAGGGTTCTGGCTTTTGTCACCGCTCATTATAGGAAACGATTGATTTCGGGTGTGAAATGTTTGGTTTGGAGTGAGAAATAGGGTTGAGCCCTTAATCTATGACTAATTCAAAGGAGAAATTCTACCTGCTAATTCGAGAGCTCTTGGTCAGCGTTTTATTGTGGCGCCGCCACCGTTAAAGGGATCCGAGTGAAACCCCTCATTTGCCCAAAAAATCACCAGTGATTTTATAAACTCCTTGTCGGTGGTCATTACTATGCCGACATGTAGGATCTGTAACTGGAGCTCTAGTCAGATTGGAAACTTTCGATTCATTTAAGAGATCCTATGCGACCCACCCTAGCTGAGACCCACTGAGACTCGCCAAGAGTTTCAGCCCACTTATTAGCGCCCGTATTACAAGAAACAGAGAATCAGTCGAGACTAGTGTGGCTTATACGGCGTGTTGAGCGAGGCTGGATGTCCCTACGTATCGTCGCATCGCCCGCATCCATCCTCCCCTGCAGCCATGCACCTACATGCATACATCCCAGCATATAAACCAACCATCAAGGTCCCGTCACTCCCCAAACAACATGCTTGAAGTACCAGTTGCTGACGTATATACTGTTGAGGAGACTTTTAGTGCATATCAAAACCCAACCGTTAAGGAGCTGCTAATGGCATTTGCTGGATCCACTTCACCGTTCATGCCAAACAGGAGGTTTATACAGAGACATGACTGAGTCAAGCATTGGTGGACCAGACTTGAGTTCTGTGGATACGAAATCATCAAAAACCAACACCTACTTCCAAAATTTTCTAGTATTCTATAGTAGTATCTACTAATTGCTCGCACATGTGCGCACCAAATCAACGATTTCGGGAAACAATTTTACTAGAGAATTATCGGGATTTGTGTTTTAGATTCGATATCCGGAAACAAGTGACAGGTTGAGCGCGTATGTAGTGATACCGTTCGAAAGCCTGATGAGAAATACTCTCGGCACTGTAAGGGGGTATCAGAGTCCACGCCTAGAAGCTATTACTGTATCTACCTATCCAGCTTCGATTTTATCTATGGGTGAGTGAGAAGTAACTAAAATACAGTAGCTCAGTATACTGCAAGAACTGGTTCTGGGATACCTAACAAGATCTCTTTTCAACTCTTGAGCATGCCGTACTTGATTGAAGATTTTCTTGTATTGATCCTGCAAAATAGCCAACTTTAGTACGCTTTGAGCGCCAGTTTTGGGCGATACATGGCTAGCCATGTAGCATTGGACTCATAGATATGATGGCTGTTCGGCTCCAAGTTGATGAATTGCCCTCAGCACGTGAGAGAGACCAGCCTAACTTGTGAGCACAGGTACCATTATGAGCGTCACAACTAGCACTCACTTGCATTGGTAATGAGCATCAAGCCTCATTTATTGCTACAGAACCTATTTAAGCCTTAGCCTTGTTGGATTCCTGAGCCTTCTCAAACTCCTCCTTGAACTTGTCAGCGTTCTCCTTCGAACCGAAGCGGATAGCCAAAGTTTGAGGTTCAGGGGTACTGGACTCCGAGACATCATTGACAACGTTGTAGACCCAAGACTTGTCACTGCCAATATTGGGCTTCAGGGTGTACTCGGGTGAGACAACGTGGTTAGCGCAAATCTTGAGGGTCTTGTCACGACGCATAAGAACACGGACCTTACCAGTGTCTTTGTTTTTGAGGAATTTGACGTCACCAGTTCCACGTTCCTTCCATTCCTTGAGATCGGTATCAAAGCGGAACATTTTGGCGCGGATCTTGAAAAGGGATTCCTCATTCTCCTCATTGGTCTTGGTGTCAACCTGCTCAAGCTTCACGATAGGCTCAAAGTGTGCGTCATTCTCCTCCTCAGGGACCTTGTCGTCCTCTTCCTCATCCTTGTTGCTGGAATCCTTGTCTTCCTTAGACTCCTTGGACTCCTCAACTTCAGGCTTCTTGTCTTTTTTACCACCAAACATGGCAAAAACATTGGGCTTGGACTCAGATTTGGTCTCTTCAGGCTTGGTCTCATCTACCTTTTTGTCAACGACTTCTTTTTCGCTCATGGTTAGGTAAGGAGAGAGTGGGTCCGGAATTTAAGAGTGAGCTATGAGGGTGGGCTTGGGGTCTTAGCCCAAGTGTCGAGACACAGGCTCTTGAAATTGCCGTCAATACCGGGTCGCCACTGCCTCTGCGACGAGCGTGAATAAGAGCACATAGGCTAAATGGGTGTGATTTCAACGTTTGACGTCCATGCTAGGTAAAATTAATGCTTGTGCTCAGTGTTTGCGAGTTTACCTGGCACGCACAATGATAGCTCCAGCTTAAATATGGCCGAGCAGACATGAAGCCTTGCTATTCATGAGGTTATTCTAACCCCAATCATCGTGTAAATGGTCAGCATCTAAGTCTACTCTTGATCACATTACTCGTTAAGCTATTTATCTCTACATAAATCATATACACATTAAACAGTGGCAGCAGTGGGCTGGCGAGCACGCGGTTGCTCTTTCTGCAGTGTAGGCCAAGCACCGTTCACTTGAGTAGCATCAACAGTGCCAAAACAAACATTGAAAACATCGCTAAACTGATTCACGGGGCAAGGTATCATATCTTCCTTGACTTTTTCCGGTAACTCGTCCCACGTAGCCATGTTATCAGCTGGGAAAACAATCGTCCGAGCTCCCGCAGTCTTCGCAGCAACAACTTTCTCGCGTAATCCTCCAATCTGAAGGACTTTACCAGTGAGTGTCAGCTCGCCAGTCATCGCTACATCATTCCGGATGGGGAGGTTCATTGCGAGCGAGATTAACGAGCTGGCCATTGCAATTCCCGCACTAGGACCATCCTTCTTAATACTGCCCTCTGGGAAATGGGTGTGAATGACAGCGTAATCTAGGAATCGGTTACGCGGGTAGTTATTGGTCATAAACATCCGTGCAAAAGAGTATGCAATACTTGAGCTCTCATTCATGACCTCGCCCAGCTGACCTGTACGAGTGAGTTTAGGGCTCGATTTGGTACTGAGACTTTCCTGAACAACACTTTCCACAAATAAAGGAACGCCACCTTGAGGTGTCCAGCCAAGACCCATCGAGACACCAGGGGGCAGGACATCAAATAACCGGTCGCGACTATGGGTAGGAACACCAACATACTTCACAAGGTCATTCTCTCCAATCTCAAGTTCAAACTTCTGAACCTCATCTTTAGGGATCACTTTGGTACTATCTTCTTCGTTAACTTGGCTGCTACTGGATTCATGATTCTTGACGAAGTTGAATGCCAGTTTACGATAGATCTTTTCGATTGTTTTATTGAGACCACGCACACCAGACTCACGCGTGTACTTGGTGACCAAGCGATTGAATGCTTCGCTGGTGATGTTGACTTTTGCAGACTCAAGACCGGACCCCTCAAGGGCTTTAGGTGCCAAGTACTTACGGGCAATCTCCACTTTCTCAGCTGGAAGGTACCCAGGGATATTGATAACCTCCATACGATCCATTAGGGGACCGGGGATGTTCTCCAAGTTGTTGGCTGTGCATACAAATAAGACACGACTCAAGTCAACTGGGACCTCCATATAGGTATCCTGAAAGGTTTTGTTTTGTTCAGGGTCCAAAACCTCCAAGAGAGCGGCACTGGGATCACCGTGTGAGGCACCACGAGCAAGCTTATCAATTTCGTCGATCAAGATTACAGGATTGCTGGTTTTGCATTTCTTGAGTGCTTGGATCACGCGACCAGGTAGTGATGCCACATAGGTACGGCGGTGACCCTTGATTTCGCTCACATCATATACACCTCCTACCGAAAACCGATCAAATTTACGACCCAACGCACCAGCAATAGTCTTGGCAATACTTGTTTTTCCTACACCTGGTGGGCCCACAAGGCAAATAATCTTACCGTCAACAGACCCAGAAAGTTTACCCACTGCCAAAAATTCAAGGATGCGATCCTTTACATCCTGGAGACCAAAATGACTCTTATCGAGCAGGTCGTTGGCTATTTGGATGGCGAATTTGTCAGTTGAAAACTGGCCCCATGGCAGCGAGCTAAGCCAGTCAAGGTATGCACGAACAGTAGAGTACTCGCCGGCAGTGGGTTCAAGTCCTCTGAATTTGGACAATTCATCATCGAAAACACGCCGAACTTCAGTAGGCATCTCTAGAGCATCAGCACGTTCTTGGAAACGGTCCAGGAGTTTGGTTTTATCGTCTCCATCCATGCCCAGCTCTTTGCGAATATAGTGATAATACTCACGAAGTATGAGCTCACGATTCTTTTGCTGCGTTTGATCATTCGTATATTTTTGGATCCCGTCCGAAACCTTCATATACTCGACTTCGCGAGCCACCAAATCAGCTACTTGGCGAACACGTTCCTTGACGCTGAGAATCTCCAGAATGTCCTGTAGAGCGTCATTCTTCTCCACCAAAGATGCGGCAAAATCAGCCAAGAAATGCGGCTGCGTCACCTTAGACCCTGGGTTAGCGGGAAAAAGCTGTGAGAACTTATCAATATCGATCTTGAGTTGCTGATTGTAATCACTCATGCGGTTTAGGCTATCGACAATACGCCTCGAGTACATATCAATTTCATTATCACCAGTGCTGTAGGCCTCATTAGGAAGGGCCTGGATGTTGGTCATCCACTGAATACCAAGATCTACAGGGTCGAATGTCTCATCAAGATCGTTCTTCGAAGATTCATCATCACCGATCCGCTCCACAGTCTCTACCAGCTCCCCGACACGCACACGGTAAAGAGGGAAGAGTGTAGCATACATAACCAGCTGATTTTCAGGACCATGGGTTACGATGACTGTTTGGAGGCGGCAAACACAGCCTACAGTATTAACATCATCGATATTAGTTACAAGCTGGGTGGTCTTGGTCTTATTTCGTCCCAGCACAGCGACGACACGAGTGTTCCACCGCTTGGATTCCTGAAGCTTATTGATAGCCTCAATAAGATCCTTGTCACTTGTGGTAAAGTGGGATGCCATTCCGGGGAAAACGGGCCGGTGCTGTAACTGAATGGGCAGCACGCGGTCACGTACATGAATAGGGTTGTCTACGTCTTGAGTAGTGAAGATGGCATCCTTCCGATGGTGATGGCGCCCTGAATTTGCCGCAGCAGCAGCTTCAAACGCCTTTTCACTTGGAAACTCTATCTCCCGCCTCTGCCTGGGGACCCGAGGGCGCGCTGCTGGCGTATCATGCTCACCTTCAGCCCCTTTGTCCTTCCCGCCGGGTTTGTCGCCATCATCCCCGTCTTTATCCTCCTTTAATAGCGCATTTGTTGTGTGAAAATACCGGGGTCTGCCCGCAGAAAACGCAGCGACCCTCATCCGAGAGCGGTACACACGGAACATATAGGATGATGCTGTAAGCCGAGAAGCTACTGAAAAGGGTATGCGCTATAGATGATTCCCAGATGTTCTTATATTCAGGTCTTTTAGTTTAATTATTTCGCAAGAGATGAATTCAGTGGATCCTCTCTGATACGGCTTAGGCTTTGGGTGGTTCCAGAGTAGTCGACAAAGGCCTCAAAACAGTGACTTGACGTGCTTGGCATCCAAAGCATAAATTTCGGCCCAATAACAGAGATTTTTACTCATTACTCCTCAAATTTCACGCCTTAAAGGGGTGCCCGCGTACAAGTGGCGAACGCGCGTCAATCAGTGTCCTAAACAGTCGACCAGGTGCTTTAGGCCAACAACAGGGGGTGGCTCATGGGGATGTCACCCGTAGTAAACAGCCAGACAATAAACATCATGCCAATTGGAGGTGTGGTGCGATCCAAAACCTGCAGGTAAAGGAGCCAGGCCTCTCAAGCGAAGCTATTATCGAGGTTCTCTAAGGAGCTGGCTACAATGACCCGAAATGTATTTAGATGCACTACCTGTTCAAACTAATTAGAGGCACCCTTAGTCAAATAATTGAAGTTAAACTCTGGTACGAGTCCTCTCGAGAACTTATTGAAGTTTTGCGGAACTTCTTATTCTCTACCGTCAAGACATGTTTTTGAACTCAAATCGGTGTGCTTTATGCTATAATCTCCGTTCTTGATGGTCTACCAACGCTCGCAGGAAACTGAATAAACCCGGTGGTGGAGCTCCAATTCCGAGACCTGGCCTCTAATACCTACCGTGTTATTTGAGAAGATAATTGATGAAAAACTTTAGAATATATAAACTACAAAGATCCAAAAATTCCTTTCTGAATGGCGCGATTAGCTCATGGCGAGCCAGCAGTATCACTCTGATTAAATGAACCCGGTTGGAGACTGGCCAACCATGAAGTAAAGACAGCTTGTTAAAGCTTTATTGTCTTTACCACAGGCTCAAGTGGGGGCGTAAGACCTACATCACCATAATACCCGTCGGTACGTAGTGCATCAGACTTACTGTGACCTTCAAGGGACGCGACCGTCCAGTTGAAGCTCGTTCC
>JAKTWO010000080.1:0-16798 GCA_030582055.1 Wickerhamiella lipophila | reverse complement strand
CCGAGAGAACTTGATAAACCGTTTGACATCGTTTTTAGAAACACCGCCGATTGGATTTATATCTCACCAAGTACGATTGTAGCAGTGCTGATATAAATCCGGAGTGCGAGTGCCAGAGAGGTAGCTACGCTCTCACACCTTATCGGTCCTTGTTTCAGCCTCACGCACTCACTTCCAATGAGCAGTGATCATATTCCATCGTAATCCTTCAGGCAAATTGAACGGGTTTTTATCTCCACTATCACCCTGAAGCACCTTGTGTTGCGTAATGGCTGTAGCACGTCCAACAAGGAACTCTCGGTTCCCTATATCAGCAGTATTTTTGGGATCTAGGAAATAGTGCGGACAGTTGATATTGAACGCGGCCCATGGGTTTGGCGAACGAGCCACATCGCGGGTAGGCAGAAACAAAATCAGGTCGCCGACCTTGAATTGGCTCAGAGCCAATCTATACCGGATACTTTGCTCGAGCTGGCGAATTTTCTCCCGACTCGTTTTCACTTCAGCATGGTACTTGCGAGCTATTTTCTCCACATCGGCAAATCGGTCGCCCACAACTTGTCGGAATATATCATAGTCAATGTAAACCTCTTGAATAAATAATCGGTACTCATCATCGTTGTTTGGTTGGGATACCCAGTGTAGTAACGCAGGATCAGGTATCTTGGGAGCCGGAGGGACCACCACCTCACTGCTGGTCAAGAGAGTGGAGCTGCCAGAGACATTTTCCTTGGAGCGTGATGAGCGCCTCGACAGTCCGCGAACGCGGTTGATACTATAGCCTACCATTCCATCTTCAATCTTGCGAGTTGTTTGCAGCCCCATCTTTTCCAGCACGATCTCCAAGTTGTGAGAATTAGCATACAGTCGCTGGCTCAAATCGTGCGTCTTGTCCTGGAGATTTTCAGCCCATGATTTGCTCATATTGGTTTCCTCTTGTATACTGAGTTCTGAGCTTTTGTTTTCAAACGCATTGATTTGCTCCTGTAATTCAGCAATCTCACTGCACCTCATATCCTCCAGCTCAGAGATGCGATTTTTCAGGCCCTCGTTTGTCTCGAGTACTTGCTTAACTTCTGTGTTTTTCTCCTGGATCTGAGCCGCTAGTTTGGCGTCTAGTTTTGCCTCAATCTCGGCAGTCAGCTCAATCTTGAGTTTGGCTCGTAAATCTCTCTCAATCTTGGCAGACAATTCAGCCTTTAGTTTAGCCTCCAATTCAGCTTTTATCTGGGGCTCAAGAATCGCTCGAACGCGTCGCTCAATTTCCTGGGGCGGAGGTGATGTCCTTGCTGCCCGCATTTGCTGGTGCTCTTGATGGATTACCTGTGATGCGTCCATATCTGGAAACAAAGAGCGTGCCTTTGAAGTGGCTCTAAAAGACTTTTCGAGCTGGTGCGACATGGCATCGAGCTCTGACCGTAGCTCGTCTGCCGCCTCATGGAACCCCTGTGACTCGAGGACGTGAAAATAGTCAATGATTTCGGTGCTTTCGTCGAATTGAGGCTCTTGATAGTCCATAGAGACTACAGGAAGTTTCACATCGACACTCACAATCTTATCGATCATGTTCAGAGAGCTGTATCGGGAGGTCCAACGATCAATGCGTTCATACTCGATTGTTCTCAGCTGTTCAAAGTGAGAAAGAGCAGAATTTGTGAGATGCTTGACAGCAGCAGACCATGAACGCCTTCGACTAATCTCGATGAGACCAACTCCATAAATAAACGGGAAATCTATTACCTTGGCGACATGCATTTTGTTTTGGTCGATTGTATAAATATGATCAGAGATTTCTTTGATAATTTTCTTGCTTTTGGCTGAGCTTGTTTGCACCAAAGATACTTGGCGAATTACTTTGACAAGGTAGGCTTGTGTTTGCACCAGGTTATCAAACGTATCAGTCGCAAGTTGTACGCATTCTTGGTAAATGTTTGAAACTTCCGCGGTGATATCCGAGTGGCTCATTTTAGTTTCAAGCGCCTCGCGTTCTTCTGGGTCTGCCCTCTCTAGAGCTGCAGCATCATCAACCAGCTTTGAACACAACGCCGTCATATCAACCTTCAGCAGGTCTTCGTCGCCGCTTGTAGGGGTAGGAGCAGTTGGAAGGGATGGCTTTTGATCAATGTCGAGAGAGGCCAATAACCGCTTGATGTCGTCACTGGCCGTTGTGGCTGCTACCCACGCCTCACTGATTTTGGGCTTATCCAGTATATCTAACTTGGTGCCAACCCCTGGTATTCTTTCAAGAGTATCCCAGTTGTTTTGCCAATGCTTGCACGCCGCCAAATCATCTGAAACTTGATTGAAGAGAGCTTCCTTCTTGTCCCTTGATCGACAGAGTGCCTTTAGGTGGGTATGCATGTGTACTATTGCCAGATTGGAGGCGTGTAAGATCACTTTGATTGACTCCTTTGTGCTTTTTATATAATTGAATGGCTTCTCAAGACTTTGAGCGCACTTGAGGGCCCATTTACCGTGAGCCATAGCTTCATCCAGGGATTCCTCCATTTGATCAAACTGCGGACAATCGGGAGAGCTCAATTGCTCTGAAATAAGACTTTTATTATAAACGTATACCCGCTGGCCTTCCACAATCGCTTCAAGCTTTAGCCTGCTGCCGCTTGGATCCACGAGCAAGAGCTGGTGGTCAGGCCCAAGACCACAAGTGCTGTGGATCTCGTTTGCCAGAGTACTCAAAGACTCGAAATTAGTTTGAAATTTGTGATGCGCACCTGAATAGGCGTCGTAAACATCCATCTGGTTAGTTGGGCCCACGCAGTTGAGTAGCCCTGTGTAGTAATGCCTCGTAGTGTCCGTCCCACTGTGTTGGCATGAGGATCGACCCGTATAGACCGGAAAATGATGCACAGGAGGTGAATGAAATAGGACGGATCTTATCCAAAGACCTTAGTGAGCCCTACTCGCACTATGTTTACCAGTATTTTCTGACAAAATGGCCCGAATTTGCCTTTTTAGCCAGGGAGGATGACCATGTTATAGGCGCCATTATTGCCAGTGTACGTGAGCACAAGGGCCGCAATCGAGGGTATATTGCCATGTTGGCTGTGGATAGCCCCTACAGAGGCCGTGGTATTGCCAAAAAACTCATTGCAACCGTCATTGAGGAGATGCGCAATTCGGGCACCGATGAAATCACACTCGAGACTGAGGTCTCTAACGAGGCTGCCCTTAATCTGTACCAAAACTATGGTTTTGTGCGGTCACGACGCATGTACCGTTACTACCTCAATACCAGTGATGCTTTTAGATTGAGCTTACCTCTGACCGAAGCGGCCACAAAAAGCACTATTTTCTGTTTATAGAAATAAAATAAATGACATTTCTTTTCCTTTCTTATCTATTTAAGTCAATATCCTATACATAAGCTCTACTTGATGTATCCCTACCCATAAATGCTTCTTGAGTACCCTTTCCTCCCTGACAAACATGGAAGACCTCGAGCAGATTAGAGCATTCAAGCGAGCTATCGAGCATCCAAGTGATGAAGAAGATCTCGATCATGACTTTGAATTAATCACCACAAATAGAAACAACAAGCTCAAAAGGGGAGCCCGGTTCGTCTCGTCTCGTTCAATGGCTGTGCCCGAGGACAAGCTTGGGATTACAATTGTTGACTACAACGGCCACAAACGAGCAGTATTGACGACCAGAACCGGGAATATGGATGATGATGAAGAGAATAGCGACGATGAGGAGAGAATAGGAGCCCTCGATAGCGTCGATCTTAACTCCATCCTGAAGCCGGTGTCCGACCCTGCTGATATCCCAGGTCACCCGGCAGTCTCGCGCACTTTTACAAGCACAAACCTCGCCGATATGGCCAAGGAGACCCTCGATGTGATTGTCGACGAAAAAGCGCATGCAGCAAAGATCTCGAACCTGCTGTCTGCTTTCTTGGGCGACGACCCCAGATCGCTAGGCTTGGACCGCCTTGGAGTATCACCATACACTGGCAATGCTACTCAAGACGCAGAAACATTCTTTGCACCTCCTCAGACCTCGGTAGACAAGAATTATGGCGTCTCACCAGATACAGCAGAGGAGGCCCGTCAGCTGTTGCAAATCGCCCATCAGCGGCTCGAGGAGTTTATCCAGTGCATGACCACCATTAGATCTGGATTCACACACGCAAATATCAAGCGCAGGAAAGTTCTCAACTGGTGCAGAGAGCTCAACCACGAGGATTATGTCGAAGAGGATATCGGGCCCGAGGAGATTGAGGAGCCCTGGGCTACCATCAACGATTACAGGAACCAGGTTAGTGTAAGCGCAACTGAGCGCAGCGAGTAGTAGCGAGTAGTTTTTGAGTCGGCAAGACTCGATCAAGCCTAATTTATCCGGCCTATATAGATACACTAATTATTGTAGCTGGTCCACCCATTTACTTACGACCGCATTGGCATTGGCACTCAGGGACAGGGCACACTGTGTACGATTCAAACCATTGCCGTGCATGTGCTGTGTGGAAACCATGGTTACAGGTCATACAAAAGGTTGGCCACTTGTCTATTAATGGCTGCTCCTCACGGCTAAAGGGGCCCAATGATAGCAGGCATACTGCACATCTGGGAAGAGGGTGGTTGCAATTGGTGCACCTGTTTTCATTTTTTATTGATCCTCTTGTGTTTTTGGCCGCACGAGCGCCCAGAATTTCGCCGCAATTGAGGCAGCGTAGGAAGATTTGCTTCGGAATCGGGCTGATTTGCTGGCCCTTGAGTTTTGAGCGCGCAAGTTTGGTTCGCGATATGTCAAAAATCGCTCTGAATGTGAACATTTTCCATTGGTTCAAAAGCGAGGTGTATGATTGGATCCAGCCATCAATGCGCTGCTCGCTAATAAATCGAGGAGAACCAAATGCCACAATGAGAGAGGCTGTCTGAATGTCGGTGGTCTTATCGACATAGGACTGCAAAAGATCCACGATACGTGGTGTGAGGCCCAAAAGAATAATACCCTCCAGGTCCCCTGACTTTACTGCTCGATCGGTGATACGATTCAGATAGCTGCCGAGTTCTTTATCCGGTAAGAATCGGAGTGCAATACCGAGCCTTTCCACAACCGGTAACGACCCTTCGTCAAGCACATCCGCCCAGGAGCCTTCACTAATATAGGCGAATATGGCCCGTAGGTACGGCTGAGAAAGCTCGGACGCCATTTTACGGCACTGATCGCGCCACGGGTTATTATATTCCACGTCCTTGTAGGCTAAATAGCCGGCAACAGCCGTAGACATGAGGCGCAGCTGGCTTTTCCTTGACGCCGCCAAGCTCTGCACTGCTCGCTCGACATTGCCATGAAACACGGCCCACCCAGCGGCTTTCTCGTGCATTCCCTTTTCCTCGTGATCTCTGAGTTTCTCCTCCAGCTCGTCTATCTCGAAATTCCACCCAGCAGCTCGCAAGCAAAGCTGCCGTGAAACGTCCCGCTTTGTGCCGGTATGCGCCTCAGAGACATAGATTTTACCGCCTCCGCTTTTTTTGTCTGTCATACGTCGGATTGCAGTGATATATTCTTTCTCTGCAAGGTTGTCGTCGAATCTATGCTGGCCCTTGAACCCACTGAATCCATCCCAAATGGCTGTGACGCCAGCATATGATAGATCAACGCCAGATGCAAAAGAAGAGCCGTTGGCTTCCTCGACACTCGAGTTGTTCAGCCACTTCCAGGCCGCCAAGAGCTCTTGCCGTACAGGCGTCCCCAACTCCCGCAATATTTGAAGGTTCTGTTCACAATTTGACCCATAGCCATTCTGGGCACGCTCCCACATCACGTAGCAGATATCCTGGCGCAGTGTTTCTGTTGCGGACTGGAACTCTTGCGAATCGCTGTCGCTCAGCGCATCACTCTCCTCTGCTACTTCGTCCTCGTCCGATTCTGGCTGGGAGTACTTTTCGCTGGCGTGCTCTAGCAAGTCACTGGAATCGAGCCGGGTCTCGAGAAGTTTGGGTTTCGGTACAAGCACCGACTTGGGCTCAATTGATTGCATACTGGTGAAATCAGACAGCACAAACGCATTGTCTGGCAGAAATTTCAGAGTGCGTATAGGCTCGCTACAGGGCATCCGAAACACTTGACCAGATTGTCGGATACAGACAAGATCCATTCCGTATTTAAAACTGGGAGCGTAATCGAAAGCGACTACTTTATCGTGCTCGGTCTCTATATCAATCACCCTGTCAACAAACCAGCTCTCTGGGTCTTGTTGTTGTGTTGTAGGTTGATTGCCGTGCACAGCGGTTGAGAGAGCACTGACTGGTGTTTCGCGAGAGCTCAACGAAACTGACATTTGCCAGCGGCGTACTACATCACCGTCGTTCAAAACGCTAAACTCGCCCACAGTATTGGGGTGAAGCTGGACCGATCGGGGCATCTTGCTTCGAGACTCGGTGAAGACCCGAGGAATAACCAACAACGGCTCGGTAGATGCGACTGGAGGAGACGACGAGAGCTTCCGTCTATCCCACAACGCAAGCGTTCCTGATTCAGAGAGTGAAATGAAGATATTCTCGTCGGTTTGGTGGGCTTTAAGACCGAAACTATATTTTGTGGCAATGTGTCGTACATCGCTTCCATTGGTACGGGTATCAATTTCTCGGATTGACTTGTAGCTAGCGGCCAAGAGCTGTGTTGGTCTCTGAGGGATAAATTTGAGCGAGGAGATGGCCTCATTTGGAAGAATGGATATGATAGGACTAGACGCACTAGATTGTAGATCCCAGATAAGTAGAGACTCTTCCCCTCTGACTCTATCGAGGCCCATAGCGGCGAGTCCAGAGCTATTGAGAGAAACGGTGTTTACTGGACGCGAGTACTTTGCCTGGTACTTTGAATTTGAAAATAGCGGTTTGTAGTAATTGAGAGTCCGAATTGATCCACTAGCTCCCCCCACAACAATGACTCCCGGCTCGTTGCGAGAGTAGTCAAAGCATATGGCACTGTCTGGGAGGTCAATGCTCGAGACTTTTTGAGGTCCCCGGCCTTTATCCTGATACATAATGACTATATCTCTTCCGAAACCGACGCCAGCGAAATTCTGCTCACCTGGCCTATCCCATTCATAGGCGTGGAGGATATCGCAGCTCATGAGTAAGGAGAAGATGTGGGGGGCAGAGAGTTCTTATCAGACAAAGACACTGCGTATTATCTATATGAATGTTGACCCTTTAAAAGGATTAAAGCTATAAGTGCTCTAGCTAGTGGTACTAGTCGCTAGCATTAGTACTATTACTGGCACTGGTACTATTACTCGCACTGGTACTAGCACTGGCTACAGATCACTGGACCATGCCTAGCTGGTGGCAGCGTCAAATCCAGTGGGCAGATTGCCATAGCTAACACATTGGTTTAGTTTAGGCTGGGCGGCAGCATGGGTAAACTCCGGCTGGATGGTGATGGAAGGGATATTGTATCCAGCAAAACAGCGCTGAATCTCCTTGGCAAGCTGAGGCCACTTATCGGGAGCAATATCAATTGCAACATGCAGCGTGGCAACCGTTAGCTCCTCGTTGAGCTGCCAGACGTGCAAGTCGTGAACATTGACCACACCGGGCAAGCTACCGATATCTTTGGTAAGATCAACCGGATCGATGGTTGAGGGTGTTGCCTGTAACAATACCCGGCCAGCACGCAGGCAGAGAGGCAGCGCGGATGCAAAAATGATACAAGTGATCACGAGGGAGATCACTGGATCAGCGTAAAATCTCCAGGAATAGTCGGTTTTCCAGATAAATAGGGCCGTGAAAATGACACCAATATTACCGAGCGCGTCGCCCATAACGTGGAGGAAAACGCCCTCCATGTTCATACTTTTCTGGGACTCAATGGCCCGGGGCTGTGAGTGCTGGTGCTGCTCGTGGTCAACATTCAAAGAGCCATACGTCTCGGCCGAATTAAGCAGACGGTTCTCCTCGTTGACAATCTGCTCGGGGAGTCTAAAGATGTGCCGTTCCTCGTCGTCGCTGTGGCCATCATGTGAATGCGAGTGGCCATGTGAGTGACCTCCACCCCCGCCATGTGAGTGGCCGTGCTCATGAAACAGAAAGAGACCTAAAATATTCGACAAAAGACCCCAAGAACCAACGATTAGAATAAGCTTTGGGTTTTGGACCTCGGGGACCTCCACAAACCGCTGGATTGCCTCGAGGAAAATGGTCACGCACAGCGCCAAAAGAAAAACACCGTTCACAAGGGCACCGAGGATCTCAGCGCGCTTGAGGCCATATGTGAACCGTGCGCTGGAGCGGGTCTTTGCCACCCGCACGGCCCACAGTGCGACCACTAATGAGAGAATGTCATTGAACATATGGAAAGCATCTGCGACAAGGGCCAGTGAGTGAACAGAGTAGCCGGATATCAGCTCCACCAGGAAGAAGGCGGTATCCAGCACCAGCAGCAACTTTATTTTGAATGACTTTCCCATTGGGGCTGAATTCCGGCTCCTGGGGCTATGTATGTCATCTAAATCACGTGAAGTGCGAGTGCAAGGTGACAGGTGACAGGCGAGGTGATGGGACGAGTTCCTGCAGTATTTGTTTACAGAAATGCTTTGTGGGTAGACTGTTCCTCTCAATATTGGCTCCTGGCCTTGGCTCTTGCACTGGCTGTGGCACTGGTCTCGTTCTGTCACTGCATAATGAGTACCTTGAGTGATAATGCTTTGAAATTTTTAATACATTCTTAATGTCATAACTAAATATATACCTGATGGCCAATTGGTTTATTGCCGTGTGTGGGTTCTTGCCTCGCCCCGAGGACATTGATTTTACCACGGCTGATACCTGGCCAACCCACACACCCAAACTAGCCAAATACCAACTCATGAACAAACCCATTGTCTCGTGCCTCAATCAATTGATCAAGTGTGATTGGGTCCTTGCCAGTAGTCATGAACGCACCCGGTGTCGATCTCTGGGCTGCCCATACGATTGAGTACTCAATGCCATGTGCACGCAGAATCCCGGTTATTTCGCGGGCACTGGTGCGGTCCGACTGCTTTTGAATACAGACGTTCACGCCCTTTCTCAATCGAGCCCTCCGCTTGCGTTGCCTCGGGGGCTCTGGTAAAACACAAAACTTGAGCACCCAGATACTCAGACCCGTTCCGCATGCCACGACTGCCAACATTACTTGAAGCTTCTCTCGTTTTAGAGCGTGCTTTTAAGTATTTTGGTATATTTTTGAGTTTAATGGCCCTCAGCCCCATACATTTAGCCTTCACAAAGCCTTGCCATGCATGCAAGTGTGTATCTGGAGATAGAGTTTGACTGGGTAACAATTTTCCAGACTATCGACCATATACAATTGGTTCACTACCCTCAATTGCTATAAGTCGCCCTCCCCGTCACAACCATCACGCCCTAATTCTCTCACCCCACCACGGACCCCCCCCACCAACATTGCCTGACCTCTCGCTTAATGAGGGAAAAAAAAATTGTCCAATATAAGCTGACGGAATGCATATTACCTGCAGTTAGTCAGGCAGTTTCTGGTACTTCCGTCGTTTAGAGCGAGATTTGTAATGCCAAGTTTCGCACAACTGAGGAATGAACGCGACCACAATAAGCTCCGAGGGCGCCTCGCCCTGGGTTTTTGGTGACTTTGCTGTGTGGAAAATCGTCGTGGGCGCTTTCTGTTTCGCCCTTTTATACGACCAATACACATACATAAAGAAAAAAGGGTCCATTGCCGGCCCCCGATTTAAGATGTGGCCGGTGATTGGGCCTTTCTTGGAGAGCATGGACCCTAAGTTTGAGGAATATGAAGCCAAATGGCGCTCAGGGCCCCTGTCTTGCGTCTCGGTGTTTCATAAATTCGTCGTCATTGCATCCACCCGCGACTTGGCGCGCAAAATCCTCAATTCCCCAGCATACGTAAAGCCATGTGTTGTTGATGTTGCCATCAAGCTTCTGCGCCCCACCAACTGGGTCTTTAAGGACGGCAAATCGCACCTCGAGTACCGGAAATCACTCAACCCCCTGTTCACCCGCTCAGCCATCTCAGTCTACTTGCCCCACATGGAGGAACTCTACAACAAGTACTTGGACCGCTTTGTTACGCTCTCTGCTGACGGTGCTAGACCCTACATGAACGAATTCCGCGAAATTAATTGTGCGGTGTCTCTCCGTGTTTTCTGCGGCCGCTATATCTCTGATGAGCAGGTCAAGGTGATTAGTGACAACTATTTCCGTATCACCGCTGCTCTCGAACTGGTCAACTTCCCCATCATCATCCCGTTCACCAAGACCTGGTATGGTAAACGTATCACCGATATGACAATGGATATCTTTGCCGACTGCGCAGAGAAATCAAAGCGTCATATCGCCGCTGGTGGGTCAGTAGAGTGTGTCATGGATGCCTGGATTAAACTGATGAATGACTCCAAAAACAAAAACTCCGACATGGACGACGAACTCAGGGCTAGTCTTGTGCGTGAGTTTACTAATAAGGAGATTTCAGAGACCATCTTTACGTTTTTGTTTGCTTCCCAGGATGCCACTTCCTCCGCAGTCACCTGGCTGTTCCAGCTCATTGCCGACCGCCCCGAGGTGCTGCAAAAGATTAGAGAGGAGCAGCTCGAGGTCAGGGGAGGTGACCCGAGTGTGCCCCTCACCATTGACCTTGTGGACAAAATGAAGTACACCTACATGGTTGTCAAGGAGGCGCTGCGCTACCGCCCTCCCGTATCAATGGTCCCCTATGTCGTGAAACAGAATTTCCCCATCACAGATGACTACACTGTGCCCAAAGGCTCCATGGTAATTCCTACTTTGCACCCCGCATTACATGATCCTGAAGTCTATGACGACCCGGATAGCTTTATCCCTGAACGCTGGGTGCAGGGGTCTGCCGCCAACAAGGCCCTCAAAAATTGGGTCGTTTTCGGCACCGGCCCTCACGTCTGCCTTGGTCAGATGTACGTCTATTTGCATCTCACATCGCTGATGGGCAAGGCTGCTATGCTTTATGACTGGGAGCACACTGTAACGCCCGAGTCCGAAGTCATTCGCGTGTTTGCCACGATTTTCCCCAATGACGACTGTATTCTTAGATTTTCCAAGCGTGAAACTGCTCCTGTATACTAATAAACAATATATATATATATATATACTAATTTTTTGGATAACTAGTGGCGGGTAAAGCTCTAGAGTGAGGGCACCCAGGGTAAGAACGCACACGACTCTATGGCTGCGCAAAAAGATCGCGCGCTTCACGAATAGGCGAGGAGATATCTTCGCTGATTTTTTCCACAATTGAGTGTGCGGATTCAGGGACCCGGCTACGAATGGCAAACGACATGGCCTCAACGGCGCTGAGAACCAAAGTCAGATCATTACGCACGAGCCACGAAAGGGAAATAACACCGAAAACAGAGTGGTCAAATACGGGCTTTTTCTTTTCGAGAATACTCATTGTGCGGGCTACAGTGGGGGCGAGTGACTGCAAGACAGGTACCAAGGGCAGTGAATCACTAAGAGCGAGAGAAGGGCATGAAGAGTTGATGGCACAACCGACCATGTTGATGCTTTCGATTAGAGTATTAGTAGTGGTTTGGAGTTTAAGCATGGTGAAAATACAGTTGGGCTCAATTGCAGCGGCAATACAACCAATGTTTCTGGTTTGGTTCCCTATATCATAGGTGTCATGGATAATCATATCAACACAGCCTTGAGAAGAGAGGATGCCACAAGAAGCACCAAATGCAGAGCTGAGAGTGGTAAGGATGAGAGTGAACTTCATATTTTTGAGGAGATGAAAAAAATATCAAACTCAGGCCCAGGTATAAATACCTAGTGGCACACCTGGTCAGTTTCTGGATTCAGTAATAGGATGGACATGGTCTCACACTAAAAACTGACTTGGCAAATGCGGTATTTCGAGTGGGTGGTGGGATATAGGGTGGGATGGACATGCGTTATGTAATGTGGGAATTGGGGAATCATGCGCCTGCATATGCATGTGTCCTGTGTACAATTAAGAGAGAGGGAGAAAAAAGAAGGCTATGTCATCAACGCCCTCCAATGAGGTGGAGAGAAAAAGTAATTGCGTTAGCCCGGAATCGAACCGGGGGCACAACGATGGCAACGTCGTATTTTACCACTAAACCACTAACGCTTGAACTGATAAGGACTGTTTTTAAATAATCTCAATGTGCTAATGTATCACGTGACACGCGATTTTTGAAATTCCTCATTGCTCCGCGTTTATACCGTGTTATTGAGGATTTGGCAGTTTCATAGTATACGATAATATCGAAACTCTTATTCAGTGGTGGTTAGATAGCCTCAAAGTCCTTTCATATGAAGATAACGTGTGGCCTTGCACACACAGCGCTATATTTAGATGCAATATCAGACATAAGAGAGACAACGCTCAATCGAGAGTACCTATCTGTTGGCATTCTGTCTTCAAGGTATGAAGAAAAGGCCCGCAGAGCCATCCAAGTCTCATATGGAGTGGTTGGAGTCGATGTAGGCAACATTCGTCTACGAGGCAAAAGGTATCAATAATTGCTAGAATTTTCATGAGACTCTGTGCTTCCGAGAGCTGCGAAAGCCATAATTAAATACCTTCAAAGTCAGGAGAGTCCGGCCATCAACCATTGAACTGCTGTATATCCCAAGGTGCGCGGAACAAGTGGCCTGGCTTCATCTCTACTTGTCCACATGCAAATACACTACAGACCCCTATTAAAGCTCGAGAACTGAGCCATTGAGTGGGGACTCAGACCCAAAAGCCTGCTAGAATCCAATCAAGAGGCCTAGCCTCTGTAATGGCGTTTCGAGACACAATTGGAACAGCAACTAATCCACTCGCATGCTGTTTTATATTTCAATCGCAATGCTACGTTTGCCCTAATGACATGCTTCAGGCTTGGACTAGACATGATTGGTAGTAAAAGCCCTCTAACAGAATGCAGGACAGCCTGAATTTGTAGTTGGAGGTTGATATTCTTATAGCATCCGAGACATTCGATTTGCCAATTAGTGGCTAATTAACAGCCTGTGGGTCTGCGGCGATCCAAAGAGCTAAGCAGACATACTGTGATCTTGCGCAGATGCAGTGGGGCCACTACAAACATGTCGTGCCTGATATAGAAAATCATTATGTCTGCCAGCATTTTTGATGCGGTTCCAGTTCATATAACAATGCCCTCTTCTTTTCGGTTTTTGAGCATAAAGACCCCTAAAGAAATTATGCGGGTCATGGGTGAATCATAACAAAAACGCACCATAGGCATTGGGGCAGCAGCTAGAACACTTTATGATTCACACATTAGTATGGTCTACCAAATTATTGCAGCAAAAGAAGAGGCGGGGCAGTGGTTTCATAAACAACAAGGTAGTGTAGTATAAGTGTATCCTTCAAGTCTCGAGCATATCCTTCAAGAGTCAAATCAGTAAAGTGGATTCAAGCTCGCCTTTGTTTAGACGAAGTTTATGCAATTCAAACTTTAGCATGCACATTCCTGGATGATGCATTGCATATGCAACCCAGGATGCAAAAATTCCAGGGACCTTTTTGGGAGGTTAAAAGACTGAAAAATCACAGTTCTTGATTGGATTTGCGTAAACTCAGTAGCAGCAGTGCAGAAGGTGGACGGTGAAGAGCAGAGCCTGAGGCCAGGGTGTTGGGGCCAGGGCCTGATTCCCAGGAACATCAAGGACCTCTAGGCCAACTGTTCAGATCTCCAGCAGTGCTCTAGTATCTCACAGTATCTCACAGCTGAAAGTTTCTCATCCCTTGATCGGTTCACTTATCTCTCTATAGTTGCTCTCATAGCTGCCTCAGATATGCAAGAGGTGCAGATGCATGGCTCGATTAGTGAGATGCATATTCAATCCATATCCAATCCTGTTTGGGATGCATCCGTAAAAAACAGCAGATTAACGCGGCGGTGGTATACACTATTTAGAAATAAAATACATTAGAGAAGGTATGCTGTTCGTTTTAGACCTGAGACATGGTGGGAACACCGGCGCGGGGAGCGTTACGGCGTCCACGGGGCAAGCCAACACTGCCACCCTGCATAACGTTAATGACTGAAACAATGGTAAGACCAAGAGCGACACCGAAGCCCAAAAACAAGAATGTAGTGGCAGCCTGGTACTGACGGCAAGGGCCAGATCCACCCCACTTGATCTTGGCGTAGTCTGCAGAGCAGTTGGGGACACCACCCCAGGCAGCGTAGGCACAACCACCGGCAAACAAAAAGAGGGTGGACAAAAAGTCACCAGTGACAACAATCCAAGAACCGACAGAAGAAGGATAGAACTCAAGAGCCATATTAACTAGACCAGAGATGACAATGGACCAAGAGGTGGCAAAGAGGTTGTAGTTGGTACGGGCGTACGAGGTGTTGTAGCCATTGTACAAGCCACCGACGGTACCGAGGGCAATAACCGCAAAGACAATGAGTGTCACACGAAGGATGATAGATACTAGTCTAGGCATGATTAACGTTTCTGGGGATTGCAGTTGAGGGTGACTACCCGTTTATATACCTCTTGCTGTTGCATGTTTTGATCTGCAAGCAAAGTTGCTTACCGACGCATCTAGCTGCATTGTGTATTTCGATCTGCATTCCAGGCAATAAACTTTACGGTATGGACGCATTACCCTGTTTGCGATATACCTGAACCTAAACAGTGGCTATAGTGCAAAAAGTTTCTCCACTAAACACCCTGTAAACCCCTCACGGTACCTCACTTTGCTCTGGTTGACTAATAGCACAGTACTAAGCAAACCGACATGAGATGTCCCAATTAGGGAACCCGACGGCGTGGTGTATGCGAGATGGCGTCATTTACTGTATTTCTGCCTTGTGATCGCTTTTTATTCACATTTTAAATAAGTTAGGGCCATATCTGAAGACTTCGCCAACCTCTTTTTTCACCTTCGAAGTCGTTCTTGGCGTAGGCTGACATTCGAGATTCGGTGTTTTGCGTGAAATCTTGCTGGGTATGTTGAGGTAATCGATAGATCCTGGTGATCTCAAAAGAATTAAATACACATTCCGAACTTGATGTATCCCAATAGCTGGGTGCCCTTGCATCAACCCACATGCGGGAGGCTGCAAACACTAATTTTCCAGAGATTAGGGCTTCTGCAACCGGCACACCCATAAACGTTTTATGGTCTGATGGAGACTCTGAATCAAAATTGACCATTGAAGATACTCATCGCCCTGCTATTAAGCCCCCTAGTGTATAATCACTTATGAGGAAATGTATAACTTGCGCAAACCTTGGGCTACCCCAGATTAGCCTTGCTGCAGCAAGTCCGAGTGGGAGAGCTGGGATTAATCAAATGCAATGCATGATATATGCTGCGCATTGAATGCCCCACAGCAAGTACTCATATCCGCAGCAGCTGAATTTCCTGGTATGGTGCATCTTGTTGGAGGTCAATTTCACCATTGGTCGCCAATGCTAGTGCCTCACTCAACAGGGCGGCCCTGGACCGGCGAGAGCCGGTTGCAATTTGTGAAAAATCGCCTGACCCAAACTCCTTCAGGGTGCGACGGGCCGTTTGGATCTCTTGAGCCATCAAATCCTCGAGATTATCTTGCTCGAGAATACTGGCAACAACATCCTGAGTTGCTGCGGGCCTTTCCAGGCCGTCGTCGTGCTCATTATCATTTTCATGATCGTTATCCAAAGGGTCGAGATCATCCATCAATCCATCCATGGAGATACCAGCAACTGAGACATCAGCCTCCAACTCAGGAACATCGCTCGGTAAATCTGCAAGGCGTTGTCGCTTTACGATTGCGCTAATCCGGTCCGGGTCAAAGAAATCATCATTTTGGTCATTGTCAATTGGTGCCTGAGGTGCCGGTTCCACGACTGCTGATGCTGGCGTGCGTACAGGACGCGCAATAAATGTGCGATCGTCAACTGGACAGAGGCGTTTCTTACGGGCACGGGTACGCTTTGCAGGGGCAGGTTCCTCAATGGCACCACTAGATTCAGGTGTTTGAGCTTCATGGATCTCGTCGCTCATGGGAACGACGTCCAAGGGCTCTTCTAATGGTGCCTCGTCGTCCAGTACAGGAGCATCATATGTAAGTTGAATTGGGCCGCCTTCGGGCCCATCACCAAGAATATCTCTGAGAACCTGCTCGTCTCCTTCACTCAGCAAATCAGGAGCAGCGTCATCCTCACGACGCAGCTCATCATCCACCTCCCCTCGAAGCTCGTCATCAATACTGATATCGTGCTGATCTTGGTCGCTATCCATCGAAAACTGGCTTGGTCTGAACTCGTTCATGACCCTCTCCAAGCTGAAATCACTCGAGATGATGTCGAGCGTTTGGGTCTGAGAGAGACCCACGCTGCCCTGCTCAGTGTGTGTCTCCATGAGGTTCGAAGCGTTTCCTAGTTCACGCTCAAGCTCACGGCGCGTTCTATTGGTACGGGTGACTAAATTATGTGTCTTTTGAGCAACAATGGCAACCACACCAAACATCAAGTGTCCCTCTACGCGCAGACTTTGAAGCGCCCGGTGGTTGAGAGCGCGGCGTGCGGTTGCTCCAATATCAACATTTTCTAGAGCATTTGCAGGTAGCTTGCGGTTGACAGTAGAAGCCAACCACGCAGCGCTGGCATTTTCATCGAGTTGCATTGGGCGCGGACAATGGTTAATGTATAAATGACCCGCGACGCGTAGATATTATAATAGTCACGTGGTACTAGGAACTGCCGGCGCGCGGCATGCGTCGATGTCAGCTGCTGATAGAGCTCCTTGGAGTCCGCGCTGAGCTTGGAATTTTTCTCCA